>CM019182.2:45397555-45461757 GCA_009739505.2 Apolygus lucorum
TTGTTTTTGGTTTATTATTTTCAATAATGAACCTTTGGAATCGACCAAGAAAAAAAAAATTTTAACACCCCCTCAAAATTTGATGGTTTACGTTTCAAGGTACGTAGAATCCAAAAATCGAACAAAAATTTGGCCGTCCGTCCGCCGTACGCCGTACGCGGCACTTTTGCCACTTAGCATTGATCGATTTTGGTGAAATTTGGTATGTAGGCTCCATTTGGGGTCTAGTTGTGCCCCGAAGCTTTTGGTTGATGTAGGTCACTCCTAAGGGTTCCAAAATCAATTTTGAAATTTTGAAAACGCCCTAACTCAAAAAATTTCGATATAAAGGTATTGTTTTTCCTTCAATTCAAGATTCTATAGAATTTTTAGAATTTTTTGAGACCACGCGGAGCTCTGTAGGACAAACCGTTCGCTCACTACGAAAATTTAAGTGTTTATATTGAAATATATATATATATAAATCAAAACACGAGTGTGAATCGCAAAAGAGGCCTAATCTCCGTTCAAATTAGAGCAGACCGAAATGCAATCGATGGTTGGTGATGTTGATTTTTTTTTGATTTTTTTTGATTTTTTTTTTTGATTTTTTTTTTTTTTTTCTTTTTCTTTTCATATTGGATGGTTGGTGATTTTGTAGACGAGTGATCTATATAGAAAATAATAAACCATTGTGTAATAATTTGCAGCGTTTTTATTTAACGGATGACTAGTATCGCAAAAACACATTCTGTGTTCCTATGATTTCATACAGAGTATGGAAAAAGAAATAAACCGGGGGGTGCAGGGGGGCGGAGCCCCCCGCCGAGGCGCAAAGCGCCGAGTTTTTTTTGTTTCAGATTCCGGATAACAGGCTACGAACTGTGTCGATGACGTCATTTCTGAACAAATAAGATGAATTTCATTCTTCATGTCAAGAAAACCCATTATCACTTCAGCATTCAAGAAATACTACTACGATCGGTACTTGTGTGAAATTTTATGTACGCATTTTATAAGAATGACTGAATTAAAATGATAATAATTGTATTAAATAAAACGTGATACGTTTGAATTGATTTGTTCATCTGCCTACACATTTCTCCAAGTCAATCGTATGTTGCAACAAATCGGTTCTTTTTTCTCCTACCTACCTATGCTGATTATGCTGCAAACAAAAATAACTTCGTAGGTAAACAATAAGAAAAGAATTTTCAGCATAATTATTTGAGATAATGCGTAATCAAATAATAATAATAATGATTCAATCAAACAAGAATATAAACGACGTGATAAGCAATCTTTAGTAAACACCTAAAGAGAAAAGAAGAAATATGAAGGGGGATCTTGTGAAAAAATAGGTATGTATTCACCAGAAATGATGTAGGTATGTAACAATTTTATTTTCATAAGGATTATCATCAGCAAAACCAACTACTCACAAAAGGTACGTAAAATGCACACAGCAACTGGGAAACGGAAATATCTGAGATGGTAACGAAACTTGTAGGCTGAAATAGCGACGTCCTGCGATGGATTTGTTTGGGACCACGAATAATGAAATGGTTCACAATTTCGTTGTCCTTTCTCACTCCCGTATAATACCTACGAGAAGGTGCGCACCAAAGCTCGTGACATGATAAAAACTCAAGCAAAACACGGACTAAAAAATTACAGCTCGACGGAATAGGAAAAATGACAATGGCGTCCACGTCCATCGCTTTAAACGAAGATCAAACCGATTAACCAGCCAAAATTGAGCGGTCAGCGCCAAACGCCGGATGAACCGAGGAAGGCGTTGATCGCCTCTGGTGAAATCCATTTTCTCGGTTTCGCGGTACAGTATTAAGGGGTACAGTATTTCTCGGGGTACAGTATTAAGTTGTAAGTATTAAGGTAAGTATTAAGTAAGTAAGTATTAAGGGGTACAGTATTTCTCGGTTTTGCGGTACAGATTTTCGCGGTACAGTAGTAAGGGGATAGCCCAAGGAGGGATTTTAACATGTTTAATGTTTTAGGGCTGGAGGTCATTCTGTGAATTCCGACACGAAAATCTGCAACGCTTTTTTTTCTTAGTTACCACGGACCGATTTCTTAGTTACCACGTTATATCGGCTCCATTTGGGGTCTAGTTGTACCAAGATGCTTTTGGTTATTGTCAGACCAACAGATCGCTCCCTCGGAGGTCCTTCAGTTTGGACTAGTGATAAATCAGAAATATGAGTGTGAATCACAAATTAACATTAAACATGATTTAATGTTTTTCCCTCGCAAGGGAGAAATTTTTATCTCCTCTTTTGTATTCTATACACGTTTCGGATATAGAAGATATCCTCCCGGAGGGTGTAAATATCATCCAATTTGCTAACGATATTTGTATATTTACGGAATGTGAAAATTTGGATTCAGGGCTTGACTTAGTGGAAACCTTTGTGCTCCGTTTCTTCTCATGGTGCGAGAAGAAGGGATTGGGAGTGTCAATAGAAAAATCAGTCTTTGTTCCATTCACCAGGAAGAGAAGACTAGGATTAGGTACACATATTGGTTTAGCTGGTCAAACGTTTAGAGTTGAGAATAAAATAAAATTTCTGGGTATATGGCTAGATAAGACCCTCACTTGGAGAACCCATATCGCACACGTTAAAGGAAAATGTGAAAAGTACTTTAATGTACTCAAGATGATCACCAATACTAACTGGGGAGCAAATCCAATTACTGCCTTATTATTTTATCGATCAACGATCCGGGCAATCATGGATTACGGATCAATGTTTTACGGTCAAGCAGCGAACTCGAATCTATTACAGCTTTCTCGATTCCAAAACAAATGTATTAGACTTTGTATAGGATATTTACAGTCAACGCCGGTAGATGTTATGCTGGCCGAAACTGTTGAAATGCCATTGGGTACGAGAAGGCAATACCTATCGGATAAATACATAATAAGGCAGCTGGTAAACGACGGGAAACCTCTAATCGTGGTTAAAGAGTTGTCTCATTGTATTACATTCAATGCAAACTGGATTAACAAAATTATCCCTCCCATCGTTCTCAGTTTTCTGGATGTATTTCCAAAAAGTAATAACCTTGTAAATAATAACATCACGTCCATATTCTCCGTTGACTACAAGGTACTTTTTACTAAGATAAAGATCAACCGTTTTCTGCTTCGGGATGGTATTGTGAGCTACCGCTCACTGAAAATCCAACAACTTCAGTGGCGGAGCTGGGCTAATCAGTTAGCTTCCCTCCTGAAGCCCCTGGACGAGCAGGACGCCGCCTCCACCTGAGCGTCCAACTCCCCGACGAGGAAGGACAGCTGTCTTTCCTCGTCCAACCAATCAGAACCCTCCACGACTAAAATCTAAGTGGAGGGGAGGGGAGTTATTCCTGAATTTGAAGAAGCGTCGGCAGCGTCGCTTTAGTCCCCTATCAACCGTCAGCTTAATCAGTCGCAGCGAGCCCGACCCCACGACTTGATTCTGCCACTACCCCCCCCCCCCCCAGTCTACCTTGTGCGCACTAAACCACCACGAAGTCGACTCATTTTCGATCGCGATCCCTGCTAAGTCCCCGAGCTACAGAGGAGACCGAACCCTTCATCCTACGCCACGAAGCCGACAGAATTCCTCAGGGCCCTGTCCGCGTGAGTGCACAAACTAACCATACTTTCATCATCTTCGACGTCATCACATTTTCGACACGTCTTCGCTTCAGAACTTCTAAATTGATTGCGCCTCGCCACAGGTAAATATAAACGCCCTTAACTTCAAATTTAGTAATAAGTGTTTTGGTAATTGCATTTCTTTCCCCCACAGAACTCGTGGGTACAACAGCTTACAGTATGATATCCATAAACGAACAGTTTGCTGAATATGTGTGTAACAAACTGGAAAATTGCAGACTCATGTTCACCGACGGATCGAAGATAGGAGAGTTAGTAGGGGCTGCCATACTTGATGTGAAGTATAATAATATTGTTCAATACAAACTATACAATGAAACCAGCAGCTATACAGCAGAGATCATTGGGATCCTACAAGCTCTCGAATATATGTATGTGAACATTAGACAGCTGGCTGACCAAGGAGTAACTATTTGCACGGACTCCCTTAGCACACTTCAAACATTGTCAAGTCCGTACCTCACCAAGTTCAAACATCATATGATTGTCAAAATTATAAAATTAGTGGCCATGTTAAAAGATGTTAATGTTACCTTCTTATGGGTTTAAGCCCACGTAGGTTTGTGCCTAAATGAAAAGGTAGACAGGGCAGCAAAACAAGCAGCACGTGAGGGTTTGACATTAAACTACTCTAGACCTAAGGAAGATCTGTATGATATAGTCAAACGACAAAATTATAGTAGATGGCAAACGCAATATGATTTAGGAGAGAAAGGTAAATTTTACAAGAACCTGAGTCCCAGAGTAACAAATGCACCATGGTTTAAAATAATGGATAAACCCAAACGTTTTATACGTATGATCTGCAGGATGCGATCTAACCATGCGATCTGCCCGGAGTACCTACATCGAATCGACTTAAGAGAAAATCCTACTTGTGAATGTGGACATCCAAACGGGTCCATGGAGCACAGTTTTATGACTTGTCCAATTTATGAGAGGGAGAGAGAAATTATGTTCAGGAGCCTAACAAAAAAAGTGACAAATCCATTCAATTACAACACATTATTGGTTACAAAGAATGCTGGAGCGTGGGACGCATTAAACAATTTTATTGAAAACAATAATTTAATTATATAATGTTTTTTTGCTTTCAACTTTTACATAAGAGATCTTTTAGTCTATATTTTAAGAAACTAGTAAGGAATTTAGTTTAAGAATCAATAATTAAACGCCATGTAATTTTTATTAAATAAAAATTTAAATTTTAAATTAAAAAAAAAGTCTGTATATAATTTATATTGTTTATGGCTGTATGTATAATAACCATGCCAATAATAAATATAATATTAAAAAAAAATTTTTTCTCGGTTCAGTAGTTGAATCGGCCCTCGAACTCCGATCAAAATGTTGGTGAAAACGGCCCTTAGATTATCTCTCTATTTTTCTATCTTTGTATTTTTTAGATGTTTCATTTAGTTTTATTGCTAATACAATTTAATAACATTTAATACCATAAAATACGTGACGTTTATATTGCCTACGAAGGCTCTTTACAAATAAAAACTCTTTGATTTGATTTAATTTAGTTCCAAAACAGATTTCAGTGAAAAAATGTTTCGGAAAAGTCCATTCTAAAAATGTTGAGGTCATTGCAGTAGCTTCAATTTCCTAGAAAAGTCGATAGAATTACCTTTTAGGGTGTTTGGAGGCGCTATTGGCTCCCGTAGGCGACAAGGATTTGCCACTTCCTTTATCGTTGCTTCCACTCGAGATGACGAGTGTCTCCGAAGGTCCAGTCGCTATTATGGTGCCACCCTCAACTTCTATTTCGTTTGACACTCTAGCTTCCACTGAAGTAGACGTCCTACAGTAACAAACAAAGTAGTAGTCTTGTAAGAATCGAATATTATAAACTAAGTACCTAACGTAATGAAGATAGACTTAATAGATATTGAGGAGAGCAAACTGAGAAATAAAGGTTTCAATGACCAGTCTCTTATCACATACCTGTAGGTCTGCCACAGAAACTCTGCGCATTCTTCTGGAGAATATAGAACTGCTTATGGTGCGTTTGATCTTTTCTAGGAATAATTATTTTATGAAAACAGTCCGTGCAAGTTTTAGAGAGCGAATGAATACTTTTATTTTTTAACACCTGAAATAATAGGGTAGTAACATGATGGGAGGAAACTTGGTTACTGAATTTGCCGAAATAATAATTTAAGTCTTGAAAAGCCGTGAAATTTAACAATTTAGATTAAAACGTTGGGAATAAAATAAATAAATAAACTTGTGGCTCCGCCACAAACCACTTCCCCCCTTAACCGAGGACGTAGTCCTGGAATCGGACAGGTATTCTCCGGATTCGTCCAGAACGTCTCAAGACAGGTGCCTCAACATCATCTTCTGTTCCTCTGACTCCAATTGGCTGTCGGTCTGTGACTGGTTCAGGATGGGCTTCTGCCTGCTGTTCCTGCAGCCTCTGTGGTGATGGTTCATCTCCTGGCCTTTCCATCAGTATGCTCCTTCCAGCTAGGCTTTCCTCTTCCCTTTCCACGAATGCAGGTTTCAGTCGGTCGATGGGTATTGGGGTGTCTTTTCCTTTCACCTTTACTATGAAGGTAGTTTCACCCGATCGTACCACTGGGAAAGGTCCTAGATATGGCGGTTGAAGCTTATTCTTCAAAACTTCGTTTCGCACCCAGACTTGTGTACATGATCGTAGCTCTGGATGAACGAAAATTGAACGAGTATCGTGCCAGGATGTAGGTTATGGCCGAATTTGCTCCATATTGTGGCGCAAGTGCTGCAGGAACTCGTGGGTTGAGTTTGGTACTGATGTAAGAGGTTTGTTTTCGACAAAATCATTGGGTAGTCTCAGGGTGGTACCATAGACTAACTCTGCAGCGCTACTATCCAAATCTTCCTTCAGTGCTGTCCGGATTCCTAGCAAAACCAAAGGTAAAACTTCTACCCATCGCTCCGTGTTGTGACACCGGATTGCTGACTTCAGTTGACGATGGAATCGCTCCAAAATTCCGTTGGCTTTTGGGTTGTAGGCTGCCGTGAAAGTGTTTTGTACCCAACAGTTGAGTGAGCTCTTTGAAAAGTGAACACTCAAATTGCCTTCCTCTATCAGAAACAATCTTTTCTGGGGCTCCAAATCTGCTAACCCATCCGCTACAAAAGGCTCTTGCTACAGTGTCTGCTTTGCAGTCCTCCAACGGGATTACCTCCGGCCATCGTGTAAAACGATCTATCAACGTCAAAGCATATGTATAAAATTCGCAATTCTTACCGGCGGTGCTCGCCCTTCCTCAACAGGTTGTACAGCAGGACCGTCTCCTTCCATTTTGATTTACTAACGAGGGAGTCACCAATGATATGGTGCGTTTGATCTTTTCTAGGAATAATTATTTTATGAAAACAGTCCGTGCAAGTTTTAGAGAGCGAATGAATACTTTTATTTTTTAACACCTGAAATAATAGGGTAGTAACATGATGGGAGGAAACTTGGTTACTGAATTTGCCGAAATAATAATTTAAGTCTTGAAGCCGTGAAATTTAACAATTTAGATTAAAACGTTGGGAATAAAATAAATAAATAAACTTGTGGCTCCGCCACACTGCTTATATCTTATCAACAAGCTAATAGAGGGGTCCTAGCTTGCAAAAAATGGAACAAGAGATATTTTCTTCTAGGATCGTTTGGTATTATGTGAGTATGGAGAAACCAAGTTTTCGACCTCGAAACCCCTTGGGAAAACTTTTGGTGGGCTAAAAAACACGAAATTCATGTATGAACTTTGACAAACGTATTTACCTTGAAATCTCATGAAATTCATCTTTACAGTCTTAATAAAACCGACTGTACTTAATTTTCTAGTGATGTTACTTCTATTTGTGGGAGTCTCAGATATTCGAATTCATAGATTTCTATTTGCTGACCCAAGGCAGGGAGTTAATCATGGAAAAAAAAAACGGATGGAAAATAGGTAGTTGAATTTGCGATGTTCAGTGAAATCATTTTAGAAACTATTCTATTGCATTGAAATGACATTTTATTCACTTATACTCGCATAAAAAGCAATTTGGGGCAACAAAAAACCGCAAAAATGAGATTTTTTGGAATATTAAATTTCCCAAAATTTGGTTTTTGAGTGTTAAAAATTCCAAAATTGTTTGTGCTTGTTGAACTGTTTGATAGATGCTCTACAACTTTTAGGGAGAGGGGCTTCGATTAATATTGATGTTGCAACGATACAACACATTCAAAATGGGAGTTTTACGGTTTTTAGAAATTTTGGAAAAAATCGATGTTTTTTGACTGTCAATTGTGACCTTTGAACAATTCTCAATTTCAAGTTTGACCAGTTCATTCGACGCAGAATTTAATGATCTTTCATTGTGTATATGGTCAATATTTTGCTAGGACTCGTTGTTCAGACGTAAAAAGAGAAAAACTGAAAAAAGACCGAAAATTTCGTGGTTTTTAGCCCACCAAAAGTTTTCCTAAGGGGTTTCGAGGTCGAAATCTTGGTTTCTCTATACTCAAAAAATACCAAACGATCCTAGGAAAAAATTATGTCTTTTTTCATTTTTGCAAGCTCGACCCCAGTTTGGATCCTCTATTCACTGGGCTATAATTCCCGTACGTACATTAGGTATGTTTTCAGGAATTTTTCTCCTCAAAAGTGACTTAATTTCCTTTCTACTGCAACTTGAACTTCATTTCTGGATCGGAATCGCAATTAACCCATTTCCGGCCACTAATGCGTTTTTGCATTCATATTTATGATTTTTTTAAACATTGAAAATAGTGGTAAATCTTTGCAGGAGAATTTTTTCTCGATCATGCTGTTCCTAAACTTTTCAGAAAAAGTTTTCTTTGATGTTCGGGAGATCAATGCAATTTTGGAAATATTTTGAAAAGGAGGCCTCTTGGGCGAAGGCATGAGTATGGTGGCTCAAATTCGATTCTGGACGAGATAGCTTTCTGGGCCATGATTTGAAACAGATTCCGGTCCATAAATAGACTTTTACATTCTACCAAAACAATGAACTGGATAAATCATATCGATTTGGAAAACTGAGGCCTAACTCCTGATATTTACCAAGTAAACTCAAATTTGAGGATATTGTTAAAAAGAGCGTTAAAATGCCAAGCTAACAAGTACGAAACGAAAATCTTTTAGCAATAAAACATTTTAAAGAAATCAAGTCAAAAAGCAAACTTCAAAGTTTTTACTCTGAATTCCTGCTTATTTCGATGGGCGTTCTTCGAAAAAACATTCTCAAACTGTCAGTTTTCAAATGATCTTTCAATTTTTCTTTTTAAAATTCATATTGGAAAAAAAGGTACCTAAATCAAGTTTCAGTGCCAAAAAAAACGTGTTTTACTAAAAAAAAAAAAAAAAAAAAAACGAGTGTTTTACGTGGTTTATCATGGTCACCCTCGATCTCAAGATGAATTGACAAGTTTTTGGTACCATCAATTTCCTATGCATAGGAATTACATGTAATTTCATGCTGAATCCAATGGTGATACTTCTTGACTGCAAGATAGTGGTTATTTCGATGAAAACCTAAATGATGGAAGTAGCACCTTTCTACTCAATAACAACATCATCTTGTGTTACGTTAAAATTCAATCTTTTGGGATTCAAACAACATTGTTTCAGTTATTAATTAAGAGTTATTAATATTTAATAGATAAAAATAAGAAAATTACACCAAAATTTGGACAAAAATCAGATTCAGATAAATATGGTAAATTGGATTATATCCGATCCAGGTAAGGTGAAGAAGTTTTTTCTTTTTTAATCATACAATATTCTCGACCTACTAGTGAGAGTTGTCGTGGATATAAGCACCTTGCTATCGACTGTATGGATACTCTAAAGCGCCAACAAGAAAGTTAACCACACAAATCTGAGAAGCAGAGATGCTCACCGGTGTATTGTCAGATGGGATTCCAACGATTTCTTTCTGCGGAAAGTCATGCCGCAGTGCAGGCAGGGGAAACTCTGTGCTAAGTCGCCAGCAGTGGAAATAGCCACATCACACAGCGTCGCCAAATCACTGAGATCACTTTCCGTCCGTTCAGGCTCCGGAGAATTAGGTCTGTCGACGTTTTCAGCAACCAGAAGTTCTTGTTTGTTTCTCATCGAGGACGTAGCAATGATTTTCACCTGGAACCAAAATCGAGTAGGCATTGGATATAACAACGCGTTCAACAATAAAAACAATAACGTACAACGTGAGGTTTCTAAGAGTTAACCACCTGAGTGATGCTTGGGTGTTGTTCAATATGGTCTTCCACGTGAGTACAGAGATCCTCTTTGGAGAAAAACTGATTCTCGCAAACCTCACAGGTGTTGTCGTGGTTCCTCGAGACGTGAGAACGGATGTGTTTCCTCAAAGCGACTTTCTGCGTGAATCCTTGAGAGCAAATCGGACAGACGAACGGTCGTATACCAGAATGAATCACTTGGTGTTTGAAGAGGGTCCCTGAAAAGGGTAAGAAAAATCCATTAGTTTTATGAACTATTCTAGTTAGGAAGTACCTACACAATTCCATTAAAAATTATATTCTCTAAAAATTGAATACTTTCTTAAATTGGTGAAAAACAATACCTTAATTTCGAGAGTTTTCGAGCTAGGGCACTCTTGAAAATGTCAACCCTTACAAGTCACTGACATCAACCAAAAGCTTCTGGACACAACTAGACCCCAAATGGAGCCCATATACCAAATTTCATCGAAATCGGTCAATACTAAGTGAGGAAAGTGCCGCGTAAAGCCGACGGACGGCAAATTTTTTATTCGATTTTCGAATTCTACGTACCTTGAAACGTAAACCATCAAATTTTGAGGGGAGATTAAGTTTTTCTTCGTCGATTCCAAAGGTTCATTATTAAAAATAATAAACTAATACGCTTTCTTTATATTTTGATACTAAATATTATAATGCCAGAGATTGCTTAATTTACTTCGAAAATTTGCCGGAAGTGTTCACAAGGGCACTCCTGCAGCTAAATTTCTCTTCAAATAGTGAGATTCTGGTTACCTACCTATTTTATTTTCATACTGAGATTTTTTTATTGTGATCTCACTTAGATTTTAATTTGGCTATTTGAGTATCTACTATTGTTTTCAGTAATTTTCCATAATTCCTAGTTCTACTCAACGAGTATATTCAGAATAAATAATTAAAAAGAATATTATTGGAGACATTCAGAAGAGAACAAGCCTAAGAAGTGGTCGTTTCTCTCGACTAAAACAACCAAGTTTCGAAGATTTTAACGTTCATTTTCGACTTTTTCCAACAATCGAAGGTGAAAACAATCCTTTGGAGTGGTCGTTTTTCTCGAGTAAACCAACAAATTTCGAAGATTTCAACGTTCATTTTCGACTTTTCCCAACAATCGAAGGTGAAAACAAGCCTTTGAAGTGGTCGTTTCTCTCGAGTAAACCAACAATTTTCGAAGATTTCAACGTTCATTTTCGACTTTTCCCAACAATCGAAGGTGAAAACAAGCCTTTGAAGTGGTAGTTTCTCTCGAGTAAACCAACTAGTTTCGAAGATTTCAACGTTCATTTTCGACTTTTCCCAACAATCGAAGGTGAAAACAAGCCTTTGAAGTGGTCGTTTCTCTCGAGTAAACCAACAAGTTTCGAAGATTTTAACGTTCATTTTCGACTTTTCCCAACAATCGAAGGTGAAAACAAGCCTTTGAAGTGGCCGTTTCTCTCGAGTAAACCAACAAGTTTCGAAGATTTCAACGTTCATTTTCGACTTTTCCCAACAATCGAAGGTGAAAACAAGCCTTTGAAGTGGCCGTTTCTCTCGAGTAAACCAACAAGTTTCGAAGATTTCAACGTTCATTTTCGACTTTTCCCAACAATCGAAGGTGAAAACAAGCCTTTGAAGTGGCCGTTTCTCTCGAGTAAACCAACAAGTTTCGAAGATTTCAACGTTCATTTTCGACTTTTCCCAACAATCGAAGGTGAAAACAAGCCTTTGAAGTGGTCGTTTTTCTCGAGTAAACCAACAAGTTTCGAAGATTTCAACGTTCATTTTCGACTTTTCCCAACAATTGAAGGTGAAAACAAGCCTTTGAAGTGGCCGTTTCTCTCGAGTAAACCAACAAGTTTCGAAGATTTTAACGTTCATTTTCGACTTTTCCCAACAATCGAAGGTGAAAACAAGCCTTTGAAGTGGCCGTTTCTCTCGAGTAAACCAACAAGTTTCGAAGATTTCAACGTTCATTTTCGACTTTTCCCAACAATCGAAGGTGAAAACAAGCCTTTGAAGTGGCCGTTTCTCTCGAGTAAACCAACAAGTTTCGAAGATTTCAACGTTCATTTTCGACTTTTCCCAACAATCGAAGGTGAAAACAAGCCTTTGAAGTGGCCGTTTCTCTCGAGTAAACCAACAATTTTCGAAGATTTCAACGTTCATTTTCGACTTTTCCCAACAATCGAAGGTGAAAACAAGCCTTTGAAGTGGTAGTTTCTCTCGAGTAAACCAACTAGTTTCGAAGATTTCAACGTTCATTTTCGACTTTTCCCAACAATCGAAGGTGAAAACAAGCCTTTGAAGTGGTCGTTTCTCTCGAGTAAACCAACAAGTTTCGAAGATTTTAACGTTCATTTTCGACTTTTCCCAACAATCGAAGGTGAAAACAAGCCTTTGAAGTGGCCGTTTCTCTCGAGTAAACCAACAAGTTTCGAAGATTTCAACGTTCATTTTCGACTTTTCCCAACAATCGAAGGTGAAAACAAGCCTTTGAAGTGGCCGTTTCTCTCGAGTAAACCAACAAGTTTCGAAGATTTCAACGTTCATTTTCGACTTTTCCCAACAATCGAAGGTGAAAACAAGCCTTTGAAGTGGCCGTTTCTCTCGAGTAAACCAACAAGTTTCGAAGATTTCAACGTTCATTTTCGACTTTTCCCAACAATCGAAGGTGAAAACAAGCCTTTGAAGTGGTCGTTTCTCTCGAGTAAACCAACAAGTTTCGAAGATTTCAACGTTCATTTTCGACTTTTCCCAACAATTGAAGGTGAAAACAAGCCTTTGAAGTGGCCGTTTCTCTCGAGTAAACCAACAAGTTTCGAAGATTTTAACGTTCATTTTCGACTTTTCCCAACAATCGAAGGTGAAAACAAGCCTTTGAAGTGGCCGTTTCTCTCGAGTAAACCAACAAGTTTCGAAGATTTCAACGTTCATTTTCGACTTTTCCCAACAATCGAAGGTGAAAACAAGCCTTTGAAGTGGTCGTTTCTCTCGAGTAAACCAACAAGTTTCGAAGATTTTAACGTTCATTTTCGACTTTTCCCAACAATCGAAGGTGAAAACAAGCCTTTGAAGTGGCCGTTTCTCTCGAGTAAACCAACAAGTTTCGAAGATTTCAACGTTCATTTTCGACTTTTCCCAACAATCGAAGGTGAAAACAAGCCTTTGAAGTGGTCGTTTCTCTCGAGTAAACCAACAAGTTTCGAAGATTTTAACGTTCATTTTCGACTTTTCCCAACAATTGAAGGTGAAAACAAGCCTTTGAAGTGGTCGTTTCTCTCGAGTAAACCAACAAGTTTCGAAGATTTCAACGTTCATTTTCGACTTTTCCCAACAATTGAAGGTGAAAACAAGCCTTTGAAGTGGTCGTTTCTCTCGAGTAGACCAACAAGTTTCGAAGATTTTAACGTTCATTTTCGACTTTTCCCAACAATTGAAGGTGAAAACAAGCCTTTGAAGTGGTCGTTTCTCTCGAGTAAACCAACAAGTTTCGAAGATTTTAACGTTCATTTTCGACTTTTTCAAACAATCGAAGGTGAAAACAAGCCTTTGAAGTGGTCGTTTCTCTCGAGTAAACCAACAAGTTTCGAAGATTTTAACGTTCATTTTCGACTTTTCCCAACAATTGAAGGTGAAAACAAGCCTTTGAAGTGGTCGTTTCTCTCGAGTAAACCAACAAGTTTCGAAGATTTCAACGTTCATTTTCGACTTTTCCCAACAATTGAAGGTGAAAACAAGCCTTTGAAGTGGTCGTTTCTCTCGAGTAGACCAACAAGTTTCGAAGATTTCAACGTTCATTTTCGACTTTTCCCAACAATCGAAGGTGAAAACAAGCCTTTGAAGTGGTCGTTTTTCTCGAGTAAACCAACAAGTTTCGAAGATTTCAACGTTCATTTTCGACTTTTCCCAACAATTGAAGGTGAAAACAAGCCTTTGAAGTGGTCGTTTTTCTCGAGTAAACCAACAAGTTTCGAAGATTTTACCGTTCATTTTTGACTTTTTCAAACAATCGAAGGTGAAAACAAGCCTTTGAAGTGGTCGTTTCTCTCGAGTAAACCAACAAGTTTCGAAGATTTTAACGTTCATTTTCGACTTTTTCAAACAATCGAAGGTGAAAACAAGCCTTTGAAGTGGTCGTTTCTCTCGAGTAAACCAACAAGTTTCGAAGATTTTAACGTTCATTTTCGACTTTTCCCAACAATTGAAGGTGAAAACAAGCCTTTGAAGTGGTCGTTTCTCTCGAGAAGACCAACAAGTTTCGAAGATTTCAACGTTCATTTTCGACTTTTCCCAACAATCGAAGGTGAAAACAAGCCTTTGAAGTGGTCGTTTTTCTCGAGTAAACCAACAAGTTTCGAAGATTTCAACGTTCATTTTCGACTTTTCCCAACAATTGAAGGTGAAAACAAGCCTTTGAAGTGGTCGTTTTTCTCGAGTAAACCAACAAGTTTCGAAGATTTTACCGTTCATTTTCGACTTTTTCAAACAATCGAAGGTGAAAACAAGCCTTTGAAGTGGTCGTTTCTCTCGAGTAAACCTACAAGTTTCGAAGATTTTAACGTTCATTTCCGACTTTTTCAAACAATCGAAGGTGAAAACAAGCCTTCGAAGTGGTCGTTTCTCTCGAGTAAACCTACAAGTTTCGAAGATTTTAACGTTCATTTTCGACTTTTCCCAACAATCGAAGGTGAAAACAAGCCTTTGAAGTGGTCGTTTCTCTCGAGTAAACCAACAAGTTTCGAAGATTTCAACGTTCATTTTCGACTTTTCCCAACAATCGAAGGTGAAAACAAGCCTTTGAAGTGGTCGTTTCTCTCGAGTAAACCAACAAGTTTCGAAGATTTCAACGTTCATTTTCGACTTTTCCCAACAATCGAAGGTGAAAACAAGCCTTTGAAGTGGCCGTTTCTCTCGAGTAAACCAACAAGTTTCGAAGATTTCAACGTTCATTTTCGACTTTTCCCAACAATCGAAGGTGAAAACAAGCCTTTGAAGTGGTCGTTTTTCTCGAGTAAACCAACAAATTTCGAAGATTTTAACGTTCATTTTCGACTTTTTCCAACAATCGAAGGTGAAAACAAGCCTTTGAAGTGGCCGTTTCTCTCGAGTAAACCAACAAGTTTCGAAGATTTCAACGTTCATTTTCGACTTTTCCCAACAATCGAAGGTGAAAACAAGCCTTTGAAGTGGTCGTTTCTCTCGAGTAAACCAACAAGTTTCGAAGATTTTAACGTTCATTTTCGACTTTTTCAAACAATCGAAGGTGAAAACAAGCCTTTGAAGTGGTCGTTTCACTCGAGCAAAAAACAAGTTTCGGTGTTTTCAACCTTCTGTCACGACTTTTTCCAAGAATTGGAGGTAGAAATGAGCCTTTGAAGTGGTCGTTCCTCTCGAGTAAACCAACAAGTTTCGAAGATTTTACCGTTCATTTTCGACTTTTTCCAACAATCGAAGGTGAAACCAAGCCTTTGAAGCGGTCGTTTCTGTCGAGTAAAACAACCAGTTTCGATGATTGTAACGTTCATCCTCGACATTTCAAACAGTCGATGGTAAAAACTAGCGACTTTATTTGATTGATTGAAAGTTAAAATCATCGGAATTCGTTACTCGATAGATACGACGTCCTACAAAGCTTTTGGCGGTCTCACTCGATTCTAAAAAAATCAATAATGAAAAAAAAACCTTTATATCGGGGGTTTTCGAGCGAGGGAGTTTTGAAAATATCAGCCCTTATTTTTCACCCCTTATAAGTGATTTACATCAACCTAAAGCTTCGGGGCACAAATGCCCGGTATACTAAATTTCATCAACTAGAGTCGGTATACCAAATTTCATCAAAATCGGCCCATGAACGAAAAACGGAAATTTTGTTGAAAGTTTGTTAAATTTTCGATTCCAAAGGTTCTATGTCCAAAAACGGAGTTTTGAGAAAAACGCAAAAGAAGTTTTCATCAGTGCACAATTCCTAAAATAACGGCTTATTAACTAAACTCTTTAAATCATTCAAGAAATGTTCAACCTATAATCGTCAAGAGGGTTAATTATAATTTTGTTGAATTTGAGTTTCTCCTAAAATAAAATGAAAATTAAGAATGTTTAAGATGGATGGACATTAGAGCCTTTTTGTTTTAAGGTGTCGATGTAAGGGATGGTAAAAATAGATTTCAATATTCAATTTAAATCGACATATTCCTGAAAAATCGCAATCGATTATAACCAACTACAGACCATCATGGTCTGTGTTCTGTTTCATGAAACTTCCTGTTTTGGCCTTGCTGAACCATCGCAATTCTCAAAAGGATTAAATATATTTTCGATAATGAAATCTTGAAAAATCTAATATTGTTATAGTTTTCCTATTTATAATCCATGAAGCAGATTTAAGACGTAGCATTACCTGAATCTTTGAACGCTTTCGGACAGTAGCTACAGGCGTAAGGCCTCTCGTTAGTGTGGACTCGCTCGTGCTGCCGCTGAGCGGTGGATGTGTGGAACCTGCTTGGGCAGTACTGGCACGTGTACGGCTTGATCCCGGAATGTATCTTCTCGTGGGCCTGCAAGCTGCTTCCGACGAGGAAGGTCTTGGGACAGAACTTGCACTTGAAGTTGGGCTGAATTTGACCGTGCGTTCTCTCGTGGCGCTGAAGAGCGACTTTTTGGTTGAACCCTCGACGGCAGACCAGGCAGCTGAATGGTCGAACTGCTTGGTGAATAACCTATAAAAAAAGGGGTGAAAATTACACGACTCATACAAAATACTCTTAAGAATCGTAGCCAAACGTTACTAGAGTTTGTTTGCTGTTTTTGAAATGTAAATACATATAGAGTACTTCTAGATAGCAAGAAATAATTGTCTACGATTTCAATAACAGTTTCAACTTTCGATGGCGAAATAGAGCAGTCAATATCAGAAGTTGTTACAACTAGGGCATCCGTTCACTTCTCTCACGCATTCAATTGGATTTGGTCGTACTAGTGGTTGAGATTTACAATTGAACAAGGTCAGAATTTCGAACTTTAACGACAGATTCTAATTCAGCGGACAAGAAAAAGTAACTATGCCAGATTTCAGTTCGAAATACCATTTAGTTTAGCCGCATTTCCTCAAAGAAATACAGTCTCACTTGAGTTGGCGAGAGATCCGACCACCACTCTGACGTCACCAGGTAAAAAGAATCTCTCGATAGAGTGCATTGAGATCACTGCAATCGATTCCAGAGACATTGAAGTAAAGATGTGACCAGCTGCCCCTTTCTATTTCTGTACATTCACTTCCTTAGCTCAGTGGTAACAAGCTCCGACTCAGAAGTGTAAATATAGTTGAGTCGGAACGATAGGAGATCAATCCCTGGTCGAGGGAAGTTAATTTTTGATGATTCAACAAAGTGGCGCAGTCATATGGACCCAAAAGGTCTCCTCAGCATTCTCAATAACAATAATTAATTGGAGTGATGTCATCAAAACTACTCCCTCGAAGACACGAGTCGAGACACTGCCAATGAGGAATTTCACTATGTCGGAATTTCCTATTTTTTACCCCAAAATCGAGCACCTCAAAAAACCTCCTACGGCAAACTTTCAGCCCATACTTCCTAATTTACGAATAAACAAAACAGTGTAGAAGATATGAACGTTTAAAAGCAAGACGTCAACCTGGAATAGTTCATTTATGGCCACTTGAAGCGCTGAGTTATAGGCAGTCGTGCCGTAGATATTTTAGGCGGCTGCAGAGTCTTACCATTGCTGGGCTCTATGTATTTCACGTGTTGATTCTCACGAAGAGTAATCTAGAACGCCTAAGACGAGGATGCGATTTTCACGAGCATGCAACCAGATCGCGTAATGCCATACGACCTCTGCTGGCTCATCTCTCTACCTCCCTTCGTACTAATCCTCTTCAACAGTGAGTTCGCTTGTACAATCGACTACCTGATCGGATTCGGGCATTACCGGCCAATAGATTTGGAAAGAGCGTGAAGGAGGTATTGATTGAGATTTTTTAAGTTGGAATTTTGATACTACTTATTTGTTTTGGTAATTATTTATATGACAATTGTGTTTTATGTTCCCTTAATTAGTATTCTGACTATTATAATGCCATCTAGTGATTGGATCTACAATAAAAACATTTTGACTTTGAGATTGTGAAATCTATAGTCCTCAGATGCAACATTTCACAAAACCAGTAAAGATCGAAATCGAAAAAAATAGAAAAAGTAAGATATGGAAAATTAGGTTTCCTCTGTTTTTGTTTTATAACTTTCCTCTTAGATAACACGATTTCGTCGTACCATCGGGCAGCAATGGGAGGAGACGGCGATCCAAGCAGCCAATCAGCGAGCGTTCCCGCTTCACATCGAAGAGGTCCGTTTTCCTGGTTATTTTTTGAAATCATAAATTTTGATTGTCTCCCAAAAATATAAGGAGATTTATTTTCCAAAATCAACCCGATTTTCATCTATCCCACACCATTAACTATTCAGGAAAAATGCAAACAGAATTCGGTGAAATTCCTCATTCGGACAAACGTTGAGGTCAGTAGATCCCCCGCCCCATTCAGAAGGAATAACAACAAAACATCCTAAGCCAGTCAAAAATAAAACGTTCTCACTGCGTTGTAAAACGCTGCCCCTCACCTCCCTGACTTGGTAACGGAGTACCTAAGATTTCCTAATGGGGAAGAGATGTTGTGATCAGCTAACTCTTCGCATTTCTGTCAATTCACTTTTTTAGCTCAGTGTTAACGAGCTCCGACTCAGAAGTGTGAATATAGTTTAGTCGGAACAATAGGAGATTGATTGAATTGTTAATGAACACATACAGTACCCACTCGGCTATCCTTGAGTAATTACGTTTTTGGATACGTCAAAATTACACTACAACAATTTTCAAAGTATTAGTTGGACCTAAATCAAATTTTATGTGGTGATTCCAAATCTACCTCATAATATTACATTGATTACGACGGTAATTTCCACACAAAAAATCCCTAAAACACTTTTACTGACCCGATTTAATTTATTTAAAAAAATTTCGTCCCCTTATAAGTGCCTGAAACTCCTAGCTAATGAACTCGTCTTTTCGTTTGTTCTTTTCATAAATATTGTGGTACAAAACAGGAATTTCTGTTGGATAATAGCTCAAGTTATCATCGGAGGTCACACACACATAATATGTGGGAGCGATAAACTTCAAGAATCGTTTTTAAATGTTCCAAAACGGGTAACAGTGAAGAAAAATTTCTAAAATTCTGAGTCCATAGTCATTTTTTAAGAAGAGATTAATCGCAGTTACCTGGTGCTTCATAAGGGTGCTAGAGTCGATGAACCTCTTCTGACACACAGAGCAGGAATACGGCCTTTCTCCCGTGTGGGTGCGCTGGTGAATGATAGAACCTTTACGAGAGATGAAGGTCTTGTCGCACTGAGTGCAGGTCCAAATTCGCTTGCCATCCCGCTCAATCATGACATCGTCCCCACGAGCATGATGGAGTTTCATGTGCCTGCAACATTTTAATAACCAATATTTATACAACTTAAATTTTCAGGTTATTCTTTTAAATTATAAGGATCTTCTGAATTTATGAACGATTATTCAAGCAGCATTTTCTCCAGAAAATTGAGCTTTTGCGTTGCAATGAGTTCTAAGTTTGAGTAGGCAAATTTAAAAAAAAACTTATTTCAGATTATCAACTCGAATGCTGGAATTTAAATATAAAGAGAGCACAAACGCCTTAGATTAAAAGTCTAGTCACTTATGAGAACATAGACGTGGTAAGAGATTAGCTAAATATTCGTGAGCCAACCCTGACAGCTTCTTTGGGGTACCAATCCTGACAGCTACTTTGAATGAGATTCAGGGGGCCAATCCACATACACTAATACAAAAATCGTCCAGCAAAGAAATTGAAAATGTCACTTTTATGAAACAACTGAATGATAATTCTGCCTTACGGTGTTTTTTTTTTTTTTTTTTTTTTGTTTACACAACTGCCTCTTCAAAACTCCAGATTGGTGATTTTGGGGGAAAATAATTAACAAGGTCTTCAACAGAAGTCAATAGCAACAATTCAAATGGACAATGCCGTCACTGATCATGTTGCCATGATAAATGTCAACTCGTGTCACAATATGATTGAAAATGGCATGAAATTGAGCCTTCTCCCTGAAAGTTCGTCGAAGGAGGATGCTCAAATAGGTACATCCAGTTAGATTCAGTTCAAACTCCAATATTTGCCTCAGCAACAATGCGATCAACCATGACTCTCTTATTGTGACCTCACCGAGCAACTTCACTGGCACTGCATCGGAAAGCTACACAAATCGTCCTCTTGTTGATTCCAGTGATTCCTCCATCAACTTTTCAGACGCTGTTCCTTGTAATGGACCAGCATCACACATCATCACCGTTCATGATCCAAATGATGACAAGTTTTTGAGAGACTCTTACAAAAGTATCTCATAGCTAGTAGCTTTCAAACACCAACGCATTTTTCCTGAAATTTGACTGACAGTATTTTGTTGTGATGATTATTGCTGTGATTTTTTATTGTATTGATGATATTGATTGTTTTGGATTACTTGGATTATTACTTACTCGTACTTACAATTACTTAATTCGAGTTTTTACTAATTTCTAAGGTAAAATTGAAATTCCTAAAATTTGAGGTTTAATAAAATTGTGTCACTAGAGTAAAATTGGCGATTCTAAAAACTGAAATGTGTCATAAATTACAGCCCTAAAAATTAGGAGGATTTTAAAAGAAAAGTCGTGATTGATTGTTAGAGTGTCAAACTTGCATGATAATTATGCTATGGCTCTTTAAGAATCAATCTAATGAAGACGAAATTCCTGCACCAAGCACAGTCCACCAGAGGCCATAAAAGATTCCAAACCATTTTGTGTTATGTTCATTATTATTGTTGACGAACGGGTAATAATTTTCCGTTGGAAAACACAAGTGAGTAAGTAATTATCTTAACTAGTGGCTCAGAAAGTTATAATTTTGTATCATTGAGTAAGGTAACATTTCAAAATATCTTGGAGAATGTTCGGTTAAAAAGGTAACAACTCGAAATATCATCGAAATTTGACCAAAATTTACCCCCCCTCTTGGCCCCTAAACAACAAATTATCTTTTACTCGACATGAAACATTAGCTCAGATGTTACAGTACACAGTTAAGCAAAAGTAAATATTGGCGGTACGTTTCTATTGAGTGGAACCGCAGGCCAATGGGCTTCAAACTTCAAACGCAATTTCCCAAAAGTCACGTTTTTTGAGTTGTGCCCCTATTCTAGGACGGGCGCGATATGTACTATTCGTGTTTGCCTGCTTTTAATAGGCTTTTCAGCTAGTGATAACATAGTAGTAGAGATGTGATGTAATCATGAATTGAAACCAGAGATCAGATCATCACACTGTTGAAAAGTGTATTACAGAATAATTGTAAGGTCATGCGAGCTCCGGAGGGGACCTGACCCCAGTCGGCCTCCCCCATTCCACAATCACTAGTGAGTAAAACACCCTAAACAGGCCTGGAGGTGGCCCCGAGATCCCTAAAAGGTTGGGATACAAATCCCACAGACGGACAAGACCTCATCGTTATCACTTCTTTTCGTTTTGATTTCGCCATTACTCAGTTTTAAATTCAATAAACATGCTAATAAATTATGCTATTATGTATTAATACAACTTTTTACGAGTAAGATTGAACTCTTAATGTTTCTAACCATTCAATACTGTGGAAAATACATTATGGAAATAAAATTTTGTTGCTGTTTAGATCTCAAGGTTTTGCTTGTTTAGTTGTGCGATGTTTAGTTGGCCATAGTAATTCACTCAATTATTTAATGCCCACAACGATCGTGTCGAATTCTACAAACAAACTCAACTAGCAAATCTGCTGATGGCCACAGATGCAAAACAAATAAAAAAATCGATATCACTGACATCGATATTTTTCTTTCAATATCACTGAAATTGGTGTTTTTCTTTCGATATTTAATCGATATTAGAGAGTTCCTAGTGGTTTGGTTTGGCTTAGATACGGCGTGACATATCACACATACACACTCAATCCAGCGCCGTCATATTAGAGAGTTCCTAGTAGGGTCGATTTGGCTTAGATACGGCGTCCCGGAACTGGATCGTCCGCCATATTTTCAATACAGCGCGCCGAATTGCCTCCTTGAGACGTATTCAGTTCCGACGATCCAGTTCCGGGACGCTGTATCTAAGCCAAATCGATCCTACTAGGAACTCTCTAATATGACGGCGCTGGATTGAGTGTGTATGTGTGATATGTCACGCCGTATCTAAGCCGAACCAAACCACTAGGAACTCTCTAATATCGATTAAATATCGAAAGAAAAACGTGGCGGACGATCAGGCTAAAGCGCGCCAATCCGGCTATCTTGGCTGACAAACCTACAAGGAACTCTCTTTTATATTGATGATGCATATCGCATTGAAAGGTACATCGAATCGTCGCTAGCATTGGGAGAGTTCCTAGTGGTTTGGTTCGGCTTAGATACAGCGTGACATATCACACACACACACTCAATCCAGCGCCGTCATATTAGAGAGTTCCCAGTAGGGTCGATTTGGCTAAGATACGGCGTCCCGGAACCAGATCGTCCGCCATATCTTCAATACAGCGCGCCGGATTGCCTCCTTGAGACGTATTCTACCATAATAATACGGCGCCGGATCGGATAAGCCGCGTTCTTATCACAATACAGCTTGATTGAGCCGGATTGAGTGTAATTCGTCACGCCGTATCTAAGCCAAACCAAACCCACTAGGAACTCTCAATTACAGGCGAATATGTCAATAGTAGGCAATCCGGCGCGCCTTTTTGAAGACATGGCGGACGATCCGGCTAAAGCACGCCATATCTCAGCTGAAACAAACCTACAAGGAACTCTCTATTATTTTGATGATGAATATCGCATTGAAAGGTACATCGAATCATCACTAGTGTTGGGAGAGTTCCTAGTTGGTTTGGTTCAGCTTAGACACGGCGTCACCTTTTCTCAATCTGGCACCGTATTGTGATAAGAACTCGCCGTATCCAATCTGGCACAGTAATATTAGAGAGTTCCTAGTGGTTTTTGATACGGCGTGACGTATTACACACACACTCTCAACATGGAAGAATATACTTCTTCCATGATCTCAATCCAGCGCCGAATTGTGATAAGAACACGCCATATCCAATACGGCGCCGTATTGTTACGGTCGAATACGTCACTAGGAGGCAATCTGGCGCGCCGTATTGAAAACATGGCGGACGATCCGGTTCCGGTGCGCCGGATCGACCCTACTAGGAACTCTCTATTGCAGTAGAATCCAGCGCAGGATCGGATACAGTGTGTTCTTAACTCAATACAGCGCCAGATTGAGAAACGGTCACGCCGTATCAAAGCTGATCCAAACCTAATAGGAACTCTCTAGTCAATAGAGAATTTTCTTACTTGAAAAGCTTGTCTTTGTAGTTGAAACGCTTGGCGCACTTGTAGCACTCGTAGACGTGTGACTGGGAGTCGTCTGTCTCCAGCTTGATGACCGCTGCGACTGGTTGGTTTTCCGAGGATTCGATGATGACCTCTTCTTGAGCCCACTGCGAAGGGTCCGTCGGGTCATAGCTGTCTGGGAGGATGCTGTTGGTTGCTGAAACCACGCATCGAACATCTACTTCAACGTTAGTATGTTCTGCCGAATTTTCAAATTGAATAGGGTATTTAAAGATGGAAAACTAAAAAAGAAGTGAGTGGTGAACAAAATTATTTGTGATTTGAGTAGGGTAAAGGTACCAGTGATCGACACCTTAAGGGAAATTTCAACTTTGGAGGCTCACAGAAGGCTCTCTTTTCCCATTATCGCTGAATTTCTTGGTTTTTCTGAACTGTCTGAGATCGCAGTATTCAAAAAAATCTCTTAAATCCGCACATACTTCAATATTTAGGCTAATATTATAGCTGAGTTTTGAAGATAGCCAGAATTGACATTGAACCAATAATCGACACACGTTTATGCAGGAAGGCCTAATAGTCAAGTCTGCAGGTCATTTTAACCTTCAAACGGTGGGGTAGAAGATTTTATAGTTTCAAATGATTTATTTGAGCCCTAATAACTTGTATGTATTTGAAGAGTGCACATGAAATTTTCACAGGCACAACTTTTGGCAGCCAAAAAACTCAAAATTATTATTATTATTTTTTTTTTTGGCGTTTCTCTTAAAACTTGAAAACCATCCATATTTTGAGAAAAACGCTCCATTAGTAAAATAAAGAAGACAAAATTTTGAATCGAATAAAGAAAAAAAACCAATAGACAAATTTTTACGGGCGATGTACTCCAAATCAACGTTGAAAAGTCAATCACTGGTGCCTTCACCCAAAATTGCCAAAAGGGATCGATGATCTTCAAGGAAAAATGGTCATTTTGGAGAAAATCACAAAAGACCTAGTAGGAGAAACCATAAAAGAATCAGGGTAAATAACAAAGACGCTCCAAAAATACGGAGGTTGATACACAGGGTTGTTAAAGCAAACCGGATAAACGTTCTGATTGGCTGATGCCTTTACACGATCCTGCTCAGATCTCCTCACCCCCCACTCCTTGACAAGGCGTTCCATTCACACGTCCCAATCTCTATTGCCCAACGTCCCTGTTTTGCCAACAGCATTGTTTCATCCGACATCAATAATATAACCATGACCCTGTACCTTTCCAAGCCACATGAAGCAGGTTTGTCACACACAGCTGCAGCCTTATATGAGAAGCCAAGGAAAGAAAGGAGGACATGAGCCAAGCAGCTTACAAATGCTCGACTGCTGGATGTGCTGAACTGCAAAGCTCTCAGGAGCTTTCTACCCATGACACCAGAGGTGGGTCCAACTTCCTGGACGAGCCTTTAAACGTCCAGCTTTCTACCCCCACCACTACTCCCTGGATTGAAGGACATTCCAATCGATCGCTCTTTCTCCCTACATCAATGCCCTTTATTACCTGTTTTTAGGGCAAAGGGTGATAGCCCTCAACTTAGGGAGTAATGATCTTCGGAGATCTCATTACTGGAAAAGAGGAGAAATGGCATAAGTATTCAGAAGAGAATGGGGGAGGGTTAATCAAAAATAACTTGCTAGATACGCGAAACAGGCTAGGCTTGAGGAACAAAACGAGACATCCATGCAGGATTGTAGACTGGGGTCGTATAAAAAGGCGACCTAAGGTGGATTAGACGAGGTAGCAGCAATAGGGGATCCCCATGTCATCAATTTAATGCTCATAAGCTGTAAAAGAGAGACTTGTTCAACATTTTTCAACAATTTTTTTAAAAATCAGGAGATATTATTTCCTGTTTTTACGATTTGCTTGAAAAAAAAAAAAAAATCTTACAGAGAGTGCTTCCAATCTAAATGATTAACACGTTGGACGCGGGAAAAAAAACGCGCTGGTCCACTGACGCGGAGACATTTTTTTCGTGAAGCGGGCAAAGCTAAGGTGTCACTTTGATAACTGCTCATGACCTTCAACATTGACCGATTCATCTCCAGATTGAACCGTTCGTCTCATAAACAGTTCATCTATCAAGAAAAACAGCTATAAAAGAGCTGAAACGGAGAACAAAAGAATAGGAGCAGATATTCTTGAACCTTTTGCGAGAGGTGTTTGCGTGACACAGACGCGATCCGCGTCCAACGTGTTAAGAATGGCAGGTAATGAGCCAGGGTACGAAAAGAAGTGGTAACAAGCGTAGCTCCTACCCCCACTACCTAATCAATTTGTAGTACTCAGGGTTCATCGAGCAGCACTGCCGTGATATCTTATCCACTCATCCATGCTTACCAACAATGGGGAATTTGCCTCAATTTTAGATTCTGGAATTTCAAGTCAAATCCTATAATAGGGCCCTTGAATAACGTTTAACACTAGGAATAACCAAGGGGGGAAAATTACTGTAGGAGAAAATGCCTAAACAAGTGAAGCCTCTGTTACAAAACACCGCGAAAATCGAGGAATATTGTTGACGTCATATGAAAAAAAAAACGACGCGAAAACAACTCCGACAACAGACAAAGTTCTAGCACCGCCACACAAAACGATCCAGTGAAATGGCTACTCGAATAATGTGATTCAAATCTTGAAACTAAATAAGAGAAGATGAAGACTAATAATGCTTGATAAACTAGTAGGTAGAATCGTAGTGTAAAAAAGTGAGTAATATTGTTTCTTTTGGTCACTTTTGTGTCTTGAGTTCTGCGTTCTGCCCTCCTTCCTAGTTCACACACTCTTGTGTTAATCCTTGTAAGCTAAAAGTTTGTGTATGTTCCGCTTCTGTGGTAAGCGCCACAGAACCTCCTTTGAAGTCAGATTGGTAGAACATCCGTTACGTTTCAAACATGGCTGCCTCTTACACATTTAAAATTTCCATCTTCCTTAATTCTCTAAATTTTTTGGGTGCGTTTTCGAGCAGCTCACTATGGTTTTACTCCATAAAAATAAGCCCTCATTCGAAAAAAAATGTGAGGCAAATTCCCCATTTTAACAAGAGCAATGAGGAACTGGAATGGCTCAAAAATGCCACTCACGAATTCATCATTAAGGGGGTCTCAGTTCGTCGCCGTTCGTTCTTCGTTCCGGGTTAGTATTTCACAAAATCGAAGGATCAAAACCTTAAAAAGTTGTACCTAAATTTGAAATTTCAAAGGATTTTAGAAATTCATTAGTGCACGGTCCTAGGGAATTGAAAACCGAAATATTGCCGCTCAATCATCAATATCGAACGATAATTGCCAGAGAAATATTGGAAAACATGGGAGAAATCGTTTATTCAGTAGTTTTTCCTATTTTTCTTTGGCAATTATTGTTCGATTTTGATGATTCCGGCGGCAATGTTTCAGTTTTTTAATTCCCTAGGACCGTGCACTAATGAAAAATCCTTTAAACCTTCAAATTTAGGTACAATTTTTTACGTCTTTGCGCCTTCAATTTCGCTAAATATTAAAAACGAACGGCGAGCGACTGAGGCCCCCTCAGTGATTATTTTTCTTTAGGCGAAACTGTCGTCTCTGGTGGAGGCAAGGGAATTCTCCCCACAGCTTTCTCAAACCTTTTCTGCAAACCTCACAAGTAATTTTACTGGGATCCTACCTAACAAGGTACGCATGTGTGTTGCTCTCCAATTTTGATGGTATTTTCAGGGATTGTGCGGGTTGGTGAGTATATGGTCCCTTAAGAAAATCATCGCCCCGGATTGGTAGCTTCTGCGCTCGCGCAAACGTAAAACCCTTATAACAGCCAAAAGTACACATTTTTGATCCGAATATGATGCAATTTCTTCGGATTGTACAGTAATGACTCGATAGTCCTCAATGAAATCCATAACGATCAGTTCTATGGTAGACACTGCGCATGCGCAAATCCGAAATCCTTCAAAATGTCATGCTCGTTGAGTTCATGACATTTTAGGGATGTGGGAGTTCTTGGAGATTGAAGTTTTGAGTTATCTACTGAACATCAGATCATCTATACAATCGGGATGTAGTTACGAGGAAGCTATGTGCAACACCCACTTGTCCGACATTTTTCAGATAGTCACAAGAGTGAGTTAAATTATTATTCGAATAAAGTTGAAATAACATAATATTTACGTATCTATTATAATGATTCAACTCACTCGTTTAAAACACGTAAATAAAGAGAAGAACAATCGTGTTTGTTTCATAACGAACTAAAAACATTTCATCCTCTAAATAATGTTGAGGCCAATGCATACTTTTTTCTGTTTTTTGTAAATGGGAAATTTGTTACTTATAAGATGACTTATAAGGGGAAATAATATGACTTGTGATGAGTGCATCTCAATGAGATGATGAAACGAAACGGGGATACGTTGGAAGAAAAATGGCCACGTCCGGGGACGAGATGTAGGGAACTGAGGTGCACCACGATTTATGAACCAAAATTCAGTCGATAAATTGACAAATAAAGCCGATATTTTGGGAAAATTGCAGGTAAATATTGGGGAAGGACGAGAGGAAAAAGCTGGTTACAAACGGAGAGGTTTTATTAGAAAGAGAACCTCAGTGCAAGCCAAGGTTAGCCATCTTAGGAGGCTTCCATCATATTGGTTATAAATACGGTGAAAACCTATTTTAAAAAGCGGAAAACTAGGTTTTTACGGGATTTTTGACGAGAGAAACGTCTGTGGAGGTGGAATATGATGGAAATCGTGGGGAATCCTAGCGGGAAAATTGGGGCGCAGCGGAAATCAGAGGTGATAAATCGGTGGGCAGAGCTGTTTTATGAGGTAGCGACAGTGGAAATTGAAGTTTGATGGCTCACCGTGGATGATTTCCTGGTGTTCGGAGTGCTGAACGACGATTTCCTGGCCGTCGACTGGTTCGGCGACGACTTCTTCTTCGTGGAGATCTAAAGGGAAATATTCCTCGACGAATACGAATTCTTCTTTGTAGCCTTCGTCCATTTTCTGGACTTCCGCCATGATTTTACAAGGGGACGAACGAACTACCAGAGCTGTCGTTCCTTGATTCGCGGAAGGCAGAGCTGTCAGTGACAACTGAATCTCCCGCTAGGAGCGCTGCCAGTCCTGGTGGTGGTGGTGGTGGATGTGTGGAGGAAGATGAGGTGACGTTAACCATTGAGCCATTTCCATGGATGTTATACTTTCCTACTGTAATGCCTACTTCCATGGTAGTGTCAAAGAATCACCTCACTACTAGTTTTACCTACTATTTACTATTTACTATTTTACTTACTATTTACCTACTACTCACTACTACTTTTACCCTCCTTCCTTTTGGTTTATTATTTTCAATAATGAACCTTTGGAATCGACCAAGAAAAACATTTTTTTAACACCCCTTCAATATTTGATGGTTTACGTTTCAAGGTACGTAGAATCCAAAAATCGAATAAAAACCATGCAAATTATT
Organism: Apolygus lucorum; assembly: GCA_009739505.2. Taxonomy (NCBI): domain Eukaryota; kingdom Metazoa; phylum Arthropoda; class Insecta; order Hemiptera; family Miridae; genus Apolygus; species Apolygus lucorum. The sequence goes on from CM019182.2 coordinate 45,426,426, forward strand.
ACACAATGGTTTATTATTTTTCTATATATATCACTCGTCTACAAAGCCACCAACCATCCAACATGAAGAAAAACATCGATCGCATTTCGGTCAGCTTTAATTTGAACGGAGAGCCTCTTCTGCGATTCACACTCGTATTTCTGATTTATCGTACGTAAAACCCTTAAATTCTCATAGGGAGCGAACGGTTTGTCCTACAAGGCTCCGCGTGGTCTCAAAAATTCTAAAAAATGTAGGATAATTAAGGGTTCAAAAATGAATTTTGAAAACGCCCCAACTCAAAAAATTTTGATATAAAGGTATTGTTTTTCCTTCAATTTAAGATTCTATAGAATTTTTTGAGACCACGCGGAGCCTTGTAGGACAAACCGTTCGCTCCCTACGAGAATTTAAGGGTTGGACGTACGATAAATCAGAAACACGAGTGTGAATCGCAAAAGAGACCCAATCTCCGTTCAAATTTTAGCTGACCGAAATGCGATCGATGTTTTTCTTCATGTTGGATGGTTGGTGGCTTCTAATTTTCTTAGACGAGTGATCTATATAGAAAAATAATAAACCATTGTGTAATAATTTGCAGCGTTTTTTTTCAGGATACCTACCAAGTTGGGTCTGGACCATCGTCTCAGAAGATACGTTCTGTCTAATATGATGATGAAATTTAACGAATTCTAATCATCAACCTAGATTGATCATCTCGTTCCTAATGGTCAAGTTCTCCAACCTGTCCCAATTTATCCAGACTCTTAGCATCAAACAATAAATTGTATTGATGTAGGTATCAATGAACCTTTATTATGCGTACCTAACTGATTTCAAAACTTGACAGCTATAAATTTTTTTAAATTTACTAAAGAATACACAAATCATTATTTATTGTCTATTTTTCGATTTCAGTGACCCCAAGTTTTTTTTATCCACCACCTAGTTCTCTAAAACATGGATATTTATACGTTATATTAAATATAAAATATATTAATAATGTATTAAATATAAAATTGACAAATTTTGTCAATTTTAGTTTTAATTAATTGAAGGCACTTTACAATTCAATGAGTCAATTCAAGGAACGTAGAATCCAAAAATCGAATAAAACGCTGCAAATCATTGCCCAAAGGTTTATTATTTTCTGTATAGATCACCCTTCTGTGTAGATCACTGGTTCTCCATCAATAGCACCTACCACCATCTGTATTCTCCCTTGACCTTCCCTCTCAAATTTCAGCTTTCTGAGTAAAATAGGATTGAAAATGGCTTCGGAGCTCACTCAGCTGATCAGTGCTTTTCGAGGCATCTCCAGCATTCAAGAAGATCTTCTTCACCTTTCAGATCACTGATCAGCTGAGTGAGCTCCGAATCCATTTTCAATCCTATTTTACTCAGAAAGCTGAAATTTGAGAGGGAAGGTCAAGGGAGAATACAGATGGTGGTAGAGAAGAAAAAAAATTGTTTACCTACCAACTGTTGGTAGGTATTACCTACCTCACATACTGCCTTCACACCTTCACAATCAAGTTTATTATAAAGAACTGAACGCTTCATACTTGATTCGAAAAATAGGGAGCTTCATATGGAAAATTTATTACTGGTTACGCAGAAGGCAAAAATGTATACAAATCGAAGAAATGAACAGCTATCGCATTTTAGTCAGATAAAATTTGAACGGAGATTAGACCTCTTTTGTGATTCACACTCGTGTTTCTGTTTTATCGGAGGAAAACCCGTAAGTGCTCGTAGGGAGCGAACGGTTTGTCCTCCAGAGCTCCGGGTGGTCTCAAAAAATTTTTAAAATTCAATACTATTTAAAATTGGTGAAAAAACAATATCTTTATTTCGAGAGATTTCGAGCTAGGGCACTCTTCAAAATTTCAACCCTTAATTTTCACCCCTTAGAAGTGACTGACATCAACCAAAAGCTTCGCGGAACAACTAGACCCCAAATGGAGCCCATATACCAAATTTGAACCAAATCGGTCCAGTGTTGCTAAGAAAAGTGCCGCGTACGGCGAACGGACGGAAATTTTTTAATTCGATTTTCGGATTCTACGTACTACCTTGTACTACTACCGTAGTACTTTGAAACGTAAAACATCAAATTTTGAGGGGGGGGGGGGGTTGTGCCCCGAAGATTTTGGTTGATGTAGGTCACTTCTAGGGGTTCAAAAATGAATTTTGAAATTTTAAAAACGCCCTAACTCAAAATATTTAAATATAAAGGTATCGTTTTTCCTTCAATTTAAGATTCTATAGAATTTTTAGAATTTTTTGAGACCACGCGGAGCCCTGTAGGACAAACCGTTCGCTCCCTACGAGAATTTAAGGGTTGGACGTACGATAAATCAGAAACACGAGTGTGAATCCCAAAAGAGGTCTAATCTCCGTTCAAATTAAAGCTGACCGAAATACGATTGATGTTTTTCTCCAAGTTGATTGGTTGGTGGTTTTGCAAATCTATAAAGGTTGTTTCACGAAAAGGTTACACCCCCTTCATTTTCGTAAAATACAGCGTAAAAAATTCCGAACAACGCAATTCTTCATGATTTTTTGTGAGGATCTCAGGAAAAATACTTTTGCGCAAAAAAATTGCGCGCAATCGTGCGCAATTGACACTAACTTCATTTTTTCAAATGGAACCCCCCTTTTTTATTGCAGATTCGGATTCTACGTCAAATTTTATGATAAATTCATACCTGAACCAATTTTTTTTATTGCGCGCAATCTGACTTTTTGACCGCTTTAAGTTGCGCAACTCCACAATTGCACAAAAATTAAGTTTTGGAGAACCCTAAGTGTGACACATGTTTTTTAATCATTTTTTGACGCTGAATCACAGGGTGTCATCCGTTTTGATGAAGACCAAGATTTCAAGAGGAAAAATTAACATTTCTTTCACGAAAACATCAGTATTGAGGAGTATTGAGGTCCGAATCATGTTTATTATTTATTTTCTCACCTTCTTTTGAACCACGGGCTTGTGGCCGGTCTACGGAGGTGTTAAAAATAAAAACTGGCAGCACGATCATGCTTGAACTGAATAAAAGTGCCTAAAAATTCATAACGAGTTAAAAAGAGCGATTTTTTCACTAATAACAACCGAATTTTTGGCCGCCATTTAGAAAAATTCCAGTCAAATTGAAAAACGGATGACACCATGTGATTTAGCGTAAAAAAATGATGAAAATAAATGTGCCACACTAATGGTTCCCCAAAACCTAATTTTTGCGCAATTGTGGAGATGCGCAACTTAGAGCGTTCAAAAACCAGGTTGCGCGCAATTCAAAAAATCGATTCGGGTATGAATTTTTCATGAAATTTGACGTAGAATCCGAATCTGTAATAAAAAAGGGGGGGGGGGGGGTTCCATTTGAAAAAATGAAGTTAGTGTCAATTGCGCACGATTGCGCGCAACTTTTTTGCGCAAAAGTATTTTTCCTGAGATCCTCACAAAAAATCATGATGAATTGCGTTGGTCGGAATTTTTTATGCTGTATTTTGCGGAAATGAAGGGGGGGTGTAACCTTTTCGTGAAACACCCTGTATAGGAAAATAAAAAACGTCTGCCAAGTTGGGTGGGCAGTATAGCTTCCTCACTCATTGTAACATGGACGTATAGAATCACTTGGCGAAAAAATTATGATTCAAAGAGTTATTGAATACCAAAATATTGGCGATAATATCTAGGCGGGGCGGGAAAACTAGTATAAGTCAAAAAACCTAATTTTACAGGGGAGGCCATTTTTGTGGTGGGCCTGAATATGGTTCTGTTTGTACTCTTCTTACCTGCTTGTTGTTCCAGATACCCCTGGTTTTTTACTTTTAAATTACTATTTGATAGTTGAACCAAAGATGCATTTAGTGCATTTTCCAATAACTTTTTTTTTTCGCTGTAATTTTTGACTTATACTGTTTCGACCTTTAAGAAAAATTGACTTATGTTTCTAAAACCACTCATCATCGTACCTAAATTACTGAAATTTCACTTGAATTCGAAGATAAAATTCAATTCAAACACAGAATTGATTATTCTTTTACCATGTATATAGACAGTAAGAAACAAGACAGTAGCTAGGATTGTAATAAAGTTCCATACATCAAACTTTTCTTGATTATTCACAGTATTTGTTCAGAAGCAAACAGGGATTTGATCTATAAAAATTGTATAAAAACTCGGCGCTGCGCGCCTCGGCGGGGCTTCGCCCCCTGCACCCCCGGATGATTTCCGCTTAGAGCCTAATGGCTAAAATGTGACATACCTTGAAAAGGTTTTTGCTCCCTCTCCCTCTTTATCTTTCTTCCACTGTAACATTTAAGATACCTCCTTATTCATAATAACATCAGGTTGTCAAGCATATTTGTCGTCAAGCATATGATAAAACATAGCGCTACTTTCCTCTCGATTTTTCCTGTCGTTTTTCGACGGGGGGTCCGATCGCTAAAACCTTTTCAAGGTTAACAGGCCCGAGCAATTTATTCAAAACATATGTTTACAGAACACGAGTGAAAATGATAGTATTATTATTACCTATTGTGAGTAATGGAAAGTAACAATACTTAATTAATGTTTGGTAGGTATTGACAAAAAAATTTAACAACCTTGGTAATTACCTACTTATTGAGTTCATCAGGAGATAGGGTGTTTCCATCTAATAGTGTGGTATTACTAATATTCCATCTAATAGTACGATAGAGTAACATATCATCAACATTATACCGAAAAATGGTGGGTGGGAATTTCGATTAAAAATAGTAATGGATGTAAGAAGTTGGTGTGCCACCTGTTCTGATGCCGCAACACACGTTTTCTCGCACAAATCATCTATGGCTGAGTACTTACGACTGAGCTACATCCATGAAATTCTGGGATATGTTTCTTATATAATTGGTGGATAATATACTGAAAATTGGTTGATTCCGGATCAGTAGGAGAAAAGTTATGAACGCCTTATTTTGGGTGATACATGATTTCAGTGGAAATTTCGAACACTTTCGCACTTTACAAAAATGGTCATCTTCAAATTCCTCCAAACTCTGGTGGATGTTAGAGTAACATATCCTTAACATTATACTAAAAAATGGTGGGTGGGAATTTCGATATAAAAAAGTAATTTACTTAACAGTATATTCAACTCTGCATACTGTTGTACCTACCTATTACCTATCTTGTCGAAAGCACGAATTAATACCGTTGTAACTGGTTGTCTATAGTTCTACAGGCTTCATTCATGTCAGACCTTTAAGAATATTTTAGTGGAGATCCGTTTTTTGATGGATTCGAGAAGTTGGGCGAATAAGTTCTGTTGTAACGGAATGATGTGGCCACGCTGCTCGGAAAGTGTTGCGGGTTAGTCTAGGCGTGCCTTAAATCTATGGCTTGGCGTCTATGGCCCATTTCACACAGGTTTAGGTACCACTTACTGTTTAATACGAATTTTGACAAAACGACAAAACAGAAACACGAACAGTAAACAACAGAAAAGGGCAAAGTACAATAGAAAACAGTATTCCCCTAATAGTTCAAGTCAGGGCTTCCAACCAAATGTTTGTGGTCATACTAGTATAACCTGACATATACTATTTTGAACGGTAAACTAAAGAGTAACTTGGCGGTATTCATAGTATAAGTTGACCTATACTCTTAGTACCATAACGTCTTATGGCTTAATTTGACTTATACTGTTGGTAACCCTGCGTTTTTCTGGCTACAACACTGATTTTGACCTAAACTACTTTTACCAGCAAGTGGGAAAGACCTTTAAGAATGTATAAATGACTTAACTCATTTTGATCATTTTTTGACTTATACTAGTTTTCCCCCCCTGCCTAGATATGCGGGATAGGGTTGCAGGTATTAATGTTTATAATATTTTTATAATTTTTATAAGGTATTATAGTTTATAATATTTTTTATTTTCAACGTAGAATTTTATTTAGCGGTCCACCGTCTAGGACCTAAACCACACAATCCCTGAAAATTTCATCGAAATTGGTAGAATAGTTGCGGAGTTTTGGTTGTAACAATAAATTTAAAGTTCGCGCATGCGCAGCGGCTATTGCTTGACCAATTTGATTGAAACTTATAGGGTGTCTCTTAGAAGTTAGTCCCTAACTAACCTCCAAATTTGAGCAAAATCGGTTCATTAGAAACCGAGAAACCGAGGTTACAGGAAATTCACGTTTGCGCTTGCGCACTCGCTCCTATTGGTCCGAAGGTACTGAAATTGATAGGGGACCGTCTAGGACCTAACCCGCACAATCCCTGAAAATTTCATCAAATCGGCCCACAGGTTAGTATAGTTTTGCCCGGGACAAGGATTGACCACAGATAGACCGACAGACAGACAGACCGACAGACAGACAGACAGACACGGAACCAAAATTGTTCGAGAAGCTCTAAAACGCAAAAAGCAAGTGGAAATTTTGATTTTGGAGGACATTTTTTCTTTTCACTTCTTTCACGAATACAAAGCTTCCCTACCTTCGGTAGTGGGGAAGCAAAATAATAAACCATTGTGTAATAATTTACAGCGTTTTTGCATCTACGAGTGGACCACCTTGTCTACACGATCTTTGGAAAAACCTCTGGAATCGTTCTAAAAATTTCCAATTCGACTTCAGTGAAACAACATTTCAAAAAAATATGCTAACAATTTAGAGTGCATTGCAATAACTTTAATTTCCTTGAAAATTCGCTAAGACGAATAAAATTTCGAAATTCCGTAGTATTTGAGTGTCGTTTCATGAGGGCCAGGGAAAAGTGGAAAACCCCACAAACGTTCAGAAACCTATCGATTTCTCAAAATTTGAGAAACATTTAATGTTCGCGGCGTGGCGGAGGTTCGCGGCTGCTCACGAACGTTCGCGATCCCGCCACGAACGCTCGAGCGGAGTACGGAGCTTGGTGGAAAACGCAGGCGTCGGCGGAGCTCGGAGGCGTCGGGCGACGCTGGCGGCGGGGAGGCGGACGGCGCCGGCGCCAGCGGAGGCGGGAGGCCGTTAATATCGACCCGCGCGACTCCTCACACCTCCAGTACAGGGAAGTGAGGTCTCAGGGAGGTCGGCCCCTCCGTCTCAGGGTGAGTTTTTCCCTCTTCATTTTCACCTTTTCAACTCCAACTTCCACCTCCAGTCGAAAATTCGTCGAAATTCACTTCCCTTCGAAGGGAATTTCAATCTCTGAAGCACAATCGAAGAATCTCGACGATCTAATTTGACTCAACAATATGAAAAATGCTCAACTTTCACGAGAAGCTCCGAAGTCAGCGATCACCTCATAAAATACGATCTTGGAAAATGAAGCAGTAATCTGTCAAATTTCAGATCTAACCTTCCATATTTTGGATCAATATACAAATAAATTCGCATCTTTTTACCAGAGTAAATAAATTGCTAAACAGATCCTTGGTTATACCAAGTTTACAACCAAAGTGGTCATCTTTCGTCCTCGAGTATTTCAAAATTCGGCAATTTAGGTTCTCAAAAGTCAATTTATGAAACATAAACAGTGAATTCCACAACACCAAGAATCACATCATAACGAAAAAACGTCTGCCAAGTTGGTTGGGCTGTATAACTTCCGCTCGTAGAATTACAAAATTACAAGGACGTTCAGAATTATTGCTCGAAGTACGAACGATTGTTTGGATTATTGAGCAGTATTTTGAGATTTTCATGATGTTGAGATTCAACGACAACCAACGCAGCGACACGATTATGAAGTTCGCGATTATGTTGACGATTCTTTTTACCTTAAACGAACATCGTGGCTCCTATTGGTCGGGCCTTGAAATTATTCCATTTTGACGTAGATGTGTCTTTTGGCTGGGGGTCAAGGAATTTTTCGTGACACTTTGTTTGCCACAAAAAATGCAACGCTGCAACCAGTAAACAAAATCATAGCTACGTATCGGTAGCTCTGAAGCAAGGTTCTCTAGAATACTCGAGAGCGATCGGAGAGTTTTTTTTAGAAACAAATTCTGTTTATTCATTGAAAAGGGCGTTAAATTCACCATCTTTCTAGTGGTTATACAAAATTTTTTGTGAGGTCGTGATGGGTGAAAAATCAATTCGTAAAGTCATTTTTGTAAAATTGTAAAAATGTCCTACTTTTGACATTTTCATGTCTTTCATATGGCACATAAAAAAAAAAATCGTCACGAAATTTGTTGCGACGAAATTTGTTGCGACGAAAATTGTCCCAAGTCGCCACAATGATGATTATGACCATCAGAAGTGAAGTTGTTAGGTACTTTACAGGTAGGTACTTTACAGTTAGGTAGGTACTTTACAGTTTGATATTACCAGATCAGCTGAGTCGAAAATTGAGCTCCCAGATCAGGTGAGTCGAAAATCGAGCTCCCAGATCAGCTGAGTCGAAAATCGAGCTCCCAGATCAGCTGAGGCGAAAATCGAGCTCCCAGATCAGCTGAGGCGAAAATCGGGGGGGGGGGGGGGGGGCATGAAAATGTTTCAATGTGTTGCAGACTCGTATGCAAGCGTTTTAATTTTCTGTTTTCTTTTGATTGTTAAGGTTTTATTTCCAAACTAGCTGAAAAGCCTGCTAAAATCAGGCAAAAAATTGTAGATATGTACAAAAAATTTGATGTCGCGGCCTGGAATCGAACCCGGGACCCACACGTTCGGGCGACATACGTACGTACGTACGGTTGGCGTTTTATGTATGCAAGCGTTTTAATTTTCTTTTGATTGTTAAGGTTTTATTTCCAAATGATTTTTCACGTACCTCCACATCAAAAACTGCGCAAAGATCTCAGCTTTCTAATGGTATAATTTTTTAAAATTTTACTCCGAAAATTATGGGTGAAAAATACGTTTGAATGCTAAAAAACGTGGTTACGCTCATGGAAATCAAGGTTTCTGGTTCGTTGGGCCTCGGGCAGGTTCAACGAATTAGGGGTGGAATTCTACGTCATTTTCAACGCTATTAGACTGATTTCATCACCGTTAGTATGTGAAAGCTCAGTATTGAATTTTGGTGGGTCCGAATCTTTTTTTTTTTTTTTTTTTTAATTTACTTGGTATTTATGCACGAATTGAATGTTCAATTCTCGTAACTTTCTCGATTGTATGAAAAAAGAGATATCTCATAAAGAATAGCGTGTAGATGTGGAAGAAAGAATAAAGATAAAAAAACGCTTGCATACGAGTCTGCAACGCATTGGGACATTTTCATGTCTTTACCTATGTCAACTACCAACAGTTAATAGGAGAGGTAGGTACCATGTAAAGAGGTAGGTACTACGAAAGAGTGTAGATATATTATGTTACAAATTGACACAATTATTAATATTAAGAGGTAGGTACCTAATTTCAATAAAATAGACGATTCCGGATTAATTATCTTCTACACTCACGATCATTAGTTTGTAAACAAAATATGAGAACAGTTATGCCCATAGCTCCGCTATTCGTATAGTCAATATGTTATGGAGAACATGAAAATGTTCGTTAAATCGAGAGCTTTCCAACGAGTGGTGAACGATTTTTGTGGGTTAAAAAGTGTAGAAAAGGAACAAACCTAACAACGGGGTCGTTGTAAGCGGAAATCATTATAAAGGCACTGTAACACAATTTCGTTACGCAATTTCGTGACAGTTTTTTGTGCTATGTGCCAGGGCAAAGACATGAAAATGTCAAAAGTAATAGGTAGATACATATCTTGTGTGTATTTAATTTCACAATTTTAATTTTCAAATTACACCTACAATAATGAACATCCATGATCTATTGTTTTTCTCCAAGGGAGAATTCATTTGTAAGGCCCAGCTCCCAACTACCCTCAAAATTTGAGCGAAATCGAGCGGTCATATCGTGAGGAATCGACTTTTTTAAGGCCTTGATGAACGACAAAAGTGCAGCTGAGAGGGAAAATTGCAACACTTGATAGAAACATGATTTTGGTTTATTATTTTCAATAATGAACCTTTGGAATCGACCAAGAAAAAATTTTTTCAACACCACCTCAAAATTTGATAGTTTACGTTTCAAGGTACGTAGAATCCAAAAATAGAATAAAAATTTGGCCGTCCGTCTTCCGTACGCCGTACTCGGCACTTTTGCCACTTAGCACTGACCGATTTTGATGAAATTTGGTGTGTAGGCTCCATTTGGGGTCTAGTTGGGCCCCGAAGGTTTTGGTTGATGTAAGTCACTTCTAAGGGTTGAAATTTTGAAAACGCCCTAGGTACCTCAAAAAATGTTGATATAAAGGTATTGTTTTTCCCTCAATTTAAGATAGTATAGAATTTTCAGAATTTTTTGAGACCACGCGGAGCTCTGTAGCACAAATCGTTCGCTCCCTACGAGAATTTAATGGTTTGACGTACGATAAATCAGAAACACGAGTGTGAATCGCAAAAGAGGCCTAATCTCCGTTCAAATTACACTAGATTACAAAATTTAGGGGTGGTCTGGCTGCCTCGTTCTTTCACCACTTTTCTTAAGGTATTTGGTGCGCTGAATCCGAATCTGACGTCAGTTTTTTTGTTTATGTCGGATTTTCAAGATATAGCTAGTTTTACGATTTTTCTAGTTCTCACTTTTCTTCATTTTTTAGTGAGCACTCATCTTGCTCAAATCTCCTCAAAAAGTACTCAGACGTATTGGAAATTTCATGTAGAATCCGAATATGTACTTAGTTTTTAAGTAAAGTTGTGTTAAACCCCCTATTTTGCCCAAAACATATCAAAAACACCGGTTCTCAACGTTTTTTCTTCGGGTTTTCCCTTACATTTTGCCACTTGAAAAAAAAATTAAGGCAAAAAAAAATGTTCTCGGGCTTTCACTTTGTAGGGGGGACACCCCAGAGGAGACTGAGACCAATCGCAGCCTCCTAAACCCATTAATATCGAAGGAATGAGCTTTTTCATGGAACTGAGATGAAAATTCACAAAAACCGTTAATTAATTTTTTGAGATTTACTTAAGTATGTGCGTTCCTAAATCTGTTTTCCTCAAATGTATTTTTCTTTCTTCTACATTTTTTATCATGAAATTAAAGCATCAAAACTCGTTTATTAAGAGAAAGATCGAAAATAGGTATTCATAGGGGGAGTAAATCATAATTGGGAAACTCTTGTTTTGTTAAGTGATTTTAATTCAGTTTTACAAACGAAACACAATAAACTGCAGAAAAGTTTACGGTGTAAATCTGTTTCATGAAGGCTCAGATGAATCAATAGTTGGTACAATGTTTGGTTATTCCTCCACCTCGGAGGTTTCATCGCCTTTTCGACTTTCGTGAGTAGGCCGCCTGAGGTAAATCTCTTTTTAAGGTCCAACAATAGTCCGCCATCATGTGAACGTCCCAATACCCTTTGTACCGTTCTTCCATGGTTTTCATATGTTGGTGGAACCTCTCCCCTTGTTCTTCACTAAAGTCGCCAAGATTGTGAGTGAATGTGTCCAAGTGATTGAAAAGGTAGTGGACCTTGATGGACATGTTGCTCCCAATGTGACATTAGGAAGGCACAGCCAAGCTTTGATGGGAAACAAAGTGCCTATTTTCGATCTTACTCTTAATAGGTGACAGGTATAAAAAATGTAGAAGAAAGGAAAATGCATTTGAGGAAAACAGATATACGAACGCACATACTTAAATGTCGAAAAATTAATTAACGGTTTCTGTGAATTTTCATCTCAGTTACATGAAAAAGCTCATTCCTTCGATATTAATCGGTTTAGGAGGTTGTGATTGGTCTCAGTCTCCTCTGGGGTGTCCCCCCTACAATGTAAAAGCCCGAGAACATTTTTTTTTTGCCTTAATTTTTTTTTCAAGTGGCAAAATGTAAGGGAAAACCGAAGAAAAAACGTTGAGAACCGGTGTTTTTTGATATGTTTTGGACAAAATAGGGGGTTTTACACAACTTTACTTGAAAACTAAGTACATATTCGGATTCTACATGAAATTTCCTATAAGTCTGAGTACTTTTTGAGGAGATTTGAGCAAGATGAGTGCTCACTAAAAAAATGAAGAAAAGTGAGAACTAGAAAAATCGTAAAACTAGCTATATCTTGAAAATCCGACATAAACCAAAAAAACTGACGCCAGATTCGGATTCAGCGCACCAAATACCATAAGAAAAGTGGTGAAATAACGAGGCAGCCGGACCACCCCTAAATTTTGTAATCTAGTGTTATAGTTGCCCGAAATACGTTCGATGTTTTTCTTCATGTTGGATGGTTGGTGGCTCTGCAGACGAGTGATCTATATAGAAAAATAATGAACCATTGTGTAATAATTTGCAGCGTTTTTCTTCACATAAAACAAACTGCTGTCGCACATAATAAGAGTTCCTCTTCATCCATGACAACAATTATTTTTAAAAACACTCAAGAACGGAAAAAAGAGAACACAGCAATTCAATACCTACTATCGACTACTTACTACGTTTTTTAATGAGCCCCACGTTTTTCCTGAAGCACAACTGAACGTGTGGACGCCACCGAGTTGTCCAGTTCAATTTGCACAAACTGGCTTGAGCGTGTAGACCCACTTTTAAACACCCCATATTAAACATATTGTCTCGGGTAATAGCAGGTAAGTTGGTATAAACAAGAACATCATCAGCACAATTATTTTAGCAGAAAATTATCAATTTTAAGGGTTTTCTTCATTTTAGGAAGTTTTTATGCAGCAAAATTATTTTAGCAAAAAATTATCGATTTTAGGGGTTTTCTTCATTTTAGGAAGTTTTTATGCAGACACACATTTTATAGAGTAGTAAAAAATTCAACTAAGATCTACCTATTTTATAAGCTAACTATTTTAATTTTACGTACTTACCTACCAATTTCCGAAAATGACAGTATAATTATTTTTATGGTTACAACCTCACTTATTGTCGCATGGACATCGTCATTCAATGTTGATATAAAAAATTCTGTTGATAGTTTGATGGGTTTTCAAAAACTCAATTCCTTGACTATGTTCAATAGAGTACATGAATTGCTATACGAATTAACAGCTTGAAATAATGTTAATACTACGATTTTTGTTTAATACAATTGTAGAAAAAAATCAAGTAACACAAATTAAAACGGCGAATAAACTGTTCATTATGACGGTCGGATATTATTTTAAAACGCCGAACAGCAGGCAGCCAGATTATAAGCTGTTTCGTGATTAAATTGCCTCGGTCACCACAGTGGCTAAGCACTCATTATACTAGGAGGACTTCCTTTTGGTTTTTTAGGACGTCCCACAGTAAGACTTGGGCGTCCTTATGCGATCGATCTGGGGTGAAGGAGGACAACACTCAACAGAAAAAAAACGCTGCAAATTATTACACAATGGTTTATTATTTTTCTATATAGATCACTCGTCTACAAAATCACCAACCATCCAATATGAAAAAAAAAAAAAAAAAAAAAATCAAAAAAAATCACCAACCATCGATCGCATTTCGGTCAGCTCTAATTTGAACGGAGATTAGGCCTCTTTTGCGATTCACACTCGTGTTTTGATTTATATATATATATATTTCAATATAAACCCTCAAATTTTTGTAGGGAGCGAACGGTTTGTCCTACAGAGCTCCGCGTGGTCTCAAAAAATTCTAAAAATTCTATAGAATCCAAAATTGAAGGAAAAACAATGCCTTCATATCGAAATTTTTTGAGTTAGGGCGTTTTCAAAATTTCAAAATTGATTTTGGAACCCTTAGATGTGACCTACATCAACCAAAAGCTTCGGGGCCCAACTAGACGCCAAATGGAGCCTACACACCAAATTTCATCAAAATCAGTCAATGCTAAGTGGCAAAAGTGCCGCGTACGGCGTACGGCGGACGGACGGCCAAATTTTTATTCGATTTTTGGATTCTACGTACCTTGAAACGTAAACCATCAAATTTTGAGGGGGTGTTAAAATTTTTTTTTCTTGGTCGATTCCAAAGGTTCATTATTGAAAATAATAAACCAAAATAACCACACAGTAATCCGTTTTAGACATTTCTGAATCCAAATCCGCGATTGATGTGTGTAATAACTTGCAGCGTTTTTACACATACTCACAATAGGCACTGTAGCCGCAGCTCTCGATAAGGCGGGGGCTATCTAATCGCAGGATGTGCTCGCGAGCGATTGATCGTCGGAAATGCTCGGCCAGTGTGAACATTAGTGTTCGTTGAAAACCGGCAAATGCTCGATGCTCGAGCAGTGTAAACGGGGCTAGAGATGAAAAATCGCAAACAAAAGCTCTTTTCTTCAAAATTGAGCGAAAATGTGGGCGGTAATTCCTCTCTGTTTCCTTAATCTTCTCATAACGAGATAAATCGGTTGGGTGGTCGCGAATGGGCGCTGATCCACGTGGGACCGCCCACGTAGCGCCCACGCGGAACCCTTTGCCGCCCACGCACCGCTTTTCCAGTACAATTGACACTTCTCAAGCACAAGTCATTTGACTCTCCGGGAATCTTCGGAGTTCCTCTTTCAGTGGGTGGGAAAACCTACAAATTATCAGCAAGCTAAAATGAACTGCCGGTTGTAATTGCTAATTCGTTATTTCTAAAATCGCGCAAGAGAAATTATTAACCCCCCTAAAAATGTTTTTGTGTTTCAAGGAACGTAAAATCCAAAAATCAACTTAAAACGCTGCAAATTATTACACAATGGTTTATTATTTTTCTATATAGATCACTCGTCTACAAAATCACCAACCATCCAATATGGAAAAAAAAAATCAAAAAAAAAAAAAAAAAAAAAAAAAAATCAAAATCACCAACCATTGATCGCATTTCGGTCAGCTCTAATTTGAACGAAGATTAGGCCTCTTTTGCGATTCACACTCGTATTTTGATTTATATATATATATATTTCGATATAAACCCTTAAATTTTCGTAGGGAGCGAACGGTTTGCCCTTCAGAGCTCCGCGTGGTCTCAAAAAATTCTAAAAATTCTATAGAATCTGAAATTGAAGGAAAAACGATACCTTTATATCAAAATTTTCTGAGTTAGGGCGTTTTCAAAATTTCAAAATTGATTCTGGAACCCTTAGAAGTGACCTACATCAACCAAAAGCTTCGGGGCACAACTAGACCCTAAATCGGTCAATGCTAAGTGGCAAAAGTGCCGCGTACGGCGGAAGGACGGCCAAATTTTTATTCGATTTTTGGATTCTACGTAGGTACCTTAGAACGTATACCATCAAATTTTGAGGGGGTGTTAAAATTCATTATTGAACATCATTATTGAAAATAATAAACCAAAAAGCTGCAAATTCCTGCTGTGTTCTTGCAAAGAACACAGCTTTGCCATTGTGACCACTTATTTTTGCTTCACAATCAAGTTTGTTTGGAATAAATAAATGTTTCACACTCAATTCGAAAAAGAGTAGAGAGATGGGGTTCCTTTATTCGGAAATTTGATTACTGGTTGCTAAGATGCGAAACTGAGTACCTACAACTCATAGAAACGGACAGCAAGTGTATTTTGGTCAGCTCCCAGAGTGGTCAGGCTCGTAATATGAATTTTGCCGCCGCTTTCCCATGAAATATAATGCCATTGTCAAGATAAGTCACCGGATTTGAGATTTGGTTTTCCATTTCAAAATGTCATTAAAACGCTGCAAATCATTGCCGAAGGTTTATTATTTTCTGTATAGATCACCCTGCTGTATAGATCCCTCCCTACCTACTGTAGGTACCTACTACCTACTAGGGCATTTTTTGAAATTTTCAACTCCAACCACCAACCAAATGGAAATGAAGGGTTGACAATTTTAAAAATGCCCTAGTAGGTAGTAGGTACCTACGGTAGGTAGGGAGGGATCTATACAGCAGGGTGATCTATACAGAAAATAATAAACCTTTGGGCAATAATTTGCAGCGTTTTTTTTTTACCTACCAACATTTTTTACCTACCAACCATTGGTAGGTACTACCTACCTCACCATACTGCCTTTACAATCAAGTTTATTAGGAAGAACTAAACGCTTCACACTCGATTCGAAAAATATAGAGCTTCATATGGAAATTTGATTACTGGTTGCTCAAAAAGCAAACTGAATACAAATCGAAGAGATGAACAGCGATCGCATTTTAGTCAGATAAAATTTGAACGGAGATTAGACCTCTTTTGCGATTCACCCTCAAGGTTTGTCCTGGAGAGCTCCGGGTGGTTTCAAAAATGTTTTAAAATTCAATACTATTTTTGGATTCTAAGAATCTTGAAACGTGAAGCATCAATTTTGTGGGGGGAGGGGTAAAATTTTTTTCTTTTTGCACGATTCCAAAGGCTTATTATTGAGAACCTGAATTTGAAAAACCTGAAAAAAAAAAAACGCTTGCATACGAGTCTGCAACACATTGAAACATTTTCATGCTGATCTGGGAGCTCGATTTTCGACTCAGCTGATCTGGGAGCTCGATTTTCGACTCAGCTGATCTGGGAGCTCGATTTTCGACTCAGCTGATCTGGGAAATCGATTTTCGACTCAGCTGATCTGGGAGCTCGATTTTCGACTCAGCTGATCTGGGAGCTCGATTTTCGACTCAGCTGATCTGGGAGCTCAATTTTCGACTCAGCTGATCTGGTAATATCAAACTGTAAAGTACCTACCTACCTAACAACTTCACTTCTGATGGTCATAATCATCATTGTGGCGACTTGGGACAAATTTCGTCGCAACAAATTTCGTTGCAACAAATTTCGTCGCATCAAATTTCGTGACGATTTTTTTTAATGTGCCATATGAAAGACATGAAAATGTCAAAAATCTGAAAAACCTGAATTTGAGATAGTATAATCACATTTATTTATATTTTAGTTCATAATATCACCTGGAAAAGTTGTGAATTGACTGTGGAAAACTAGAAAAATATTGCGGAATGATGTTTCTTCTCAAGTGAGGTTTATTTTGAGCAAACTCAAACAAGACAGGGAAAGGAGGTCTTGTGGGCTGTCCAGCTTTCTAGGAAGGACGGATTAGCCGTCTCCCTTCAACTTCCTGGAACCAATGCTCTGATCTGTTGTCGTTGCCCTGCGCATGCGCAATGGCAACCAGCCCTCTTCCAACCGCCAAGGGTGAGACAAAGATCAGTTTACTTTACCTAGGCCGGGGTGGTGGCATGTTTTGGTTCCTCAATCCTTTTGTGAATCTCAGGGGCGAATTCCTTTTGATCAGGCGGTTTTTTTTACTTTTCAAGTTGTGAACGTCAATTCGAAACGCAGATCGGTGTGAAAGTGTTGTGATTGGTGAGCAACATCCTTGAAACAACGAATTTCCAACTCCACTCGAATTTCACTACAGGTACCTACCGACCTCATCATCACATTCATATAAAAGGCAACTACAGCTCCCACTCCTCGGACATACACAGATTGGTCTGATCTTGAGAATCGAATGAGACCATCCTGAGCTCTGTAAGATGAACCGTTCACTCCCTACGAGAATAAGTAAATACCTAGTATACCCTAGTAAATACCTTAGCAATGTCAAATAAGTTTATGGATGGGGTCCTACGCGGTAATGACGGTTTATTATTTTCAATAACAAGCCTTTGGAATCGAGCAAGAAAACATTTTTGTAACCCCCCCCCCCTCAAAATTTGATATTTTACGTTTCAAGGTACGTAAAATCCGAAAATCCAATAAAAATTTTCCGTCCGTCCGCCGTACGCTGTACAAGACTGGAGCAACACTGGACCGATTTGGTTCAAATTTAGTATATGGGCTCCATTTGGGGTCTAGTTGTGCCGCGAAGCTTGTGGTTGATGTCAGTCACTTCTAAGGGGCGAAAATTGAGGGTTGAAACTTGCAAGAGTGCCCTAGCTCAAAAACTCTCGAAATAAAGCTATCTTTTGGTTTATTATTTTCAATAATGAACCTTTGGAATCGACCAAGAAAAAAAAAATTTCAACGCCCCCTCAAAATTTAATGGTTTACGTTTCAAGGTACGTAGAATCCAAAAATCGAATAAAAATTTGGCCGTCCGTACGCCGTACGCGGCACTTTTGCCACTTAGCATTGACCGATTTTGATGAAATTTGGTATGTAGGCTCCATTTGGGGTCTAGTTGTGCCCCGAAGCTTTTGGTTGATGTAGGTCACTCCTAAGGGTTCCAAAAACAATTTTGAAATTTTGAAAACGCCCTAACTCAAAAAATTTCGATATAAAGGTATTGTTTTTCCTTCAATTTTGGATTCTATAGAATTTTTAGAATTTTTTGAGACCACCCGGAGCTCTGTAGGACAAATCGTTCGCTCCCTACGAAAATTTAAGGGTTTATATTGAAATATATATATATATAAATCAAAACACGAGTGTGAATCGCAAAAGAGGCCTAATCTCTGTTCAAATTAGAGCTGACCGAAATTCGATCAGTGGTTGGTGATTTTGACTTTTTTTTTTGAAATTTTTTTTTTTTGATTTTTTTTTTTCTAATTGGATGGTTGGTGATTTTGTAGACGAGTGATCTATATAGAAAAATAATAAACAATTGTGTAATAATTTGCAGCGTTTTTTTACCAATTTTAAATAGTACGCAACAAACCGTTCGCTCCCTACGAGTACTTGAGGGTTTTCCGTCGATAAAACAGAATCACGAGTGTGAATCGCAAAAGAGGTCTATTCTCCGTTCAAATTTTATCCGACTAAAGTGCGATCGCTATTCATTTCTTCGATTCGTATTCAGTTTTGCTTTCTGAGCAACCAGTAATCAAATTTCCATATGAAGCTCCCTATTTTTCGAATCGAGTGTGAAGCGTTTAGTTCTTTCTAATAAACTTGATTGTGAAGGTGTGAAGGCAGTATGGTGTGGTAGGTAGTACCTACCAATAGTTGGTAGGTAAAAAACGATGCAAATTGTTACACAATGGTTTATTATTTTTATATATAGATCACTCGTCTACAAAATCACCAACCATCCAATATGAAGGAAAAAAATAAAAATAAAAAAAATAAAAAAAAAATTCAAAAAATTCAAAAAATCAAAATCAAAATCACCAATTATCGATCGCATTCCGGTCAGCTCTAATTTGAACGGAGGTTAGGCCTCTTTTGCGATTCACACTCGTGTTTTGATTTATATATATATATATTTCAATATAAACCCTTAAATTTTCGTAGGGAGCGAACGGTTTGTCCTACAGAGCTCCGCGTGGTCTCAAAAAATTCTAAAAATTCTATAGAATCCTAAATTGAAGGAAAAAGGATACCTTTATATCAAAATTTTTTTAGTTAGGGCGTTTTCAAAATTTCAAAATTGATTTTGGAACCCTTAGAAGTGACCTACATCAACCAAAAGCTTCGGGGCACAACTAGACCCCAAATGGAGCCTACACACCAAATTTCATCAAAATCAGTCAATGCTAAGTGGCAAAAGTGCCGCGTACGGCGTACGGCGTACGGCGGACGGCAGACGGACGGCCAAATTTTTATTCGATTTTTGGATTCTACGTACCTTGAAACGTAAACCATCAAATTTTGAGGGGGTGCTAAAATTTTTTTTTTCTTGGTCGATTCCAAAGGTTCATTATTGAAAATAATAAACCAAAAAGTTGGTAGGTTAAAAAAAAAAACGCTGCAAATAATTGCCCAAAGGTTTATTATTTTCTGTATAGATCACCCTGCTGTATAGACCCCTCCCTACCAACGGTAGGTACCTACTACCTACTAGGGCATTTTTGAAAATTTTAACCACCATTTTCAACCACCAACCAAATGGAAGTGAAGGGTTGAAATTTTCAAAAATGCCCTAGTGTGTAGGTAGTAGGTTCCTATAGGTACTCCAAAAGGGTACAAGAACGTGAAGTTATTGAAATAACTCGGAAACGAAGTCTAAAAAAAACCCAAGTAGAGGCAGGTTAAAATCGGGTTGAAAAACTACTAAGTATCTACACTGCATGCAGATACATCTGTACATGGATATGTCTTATGATGGCAATTTAAATGATGAGCTCACTCAGCTGATCAGTGACCACTCAGGCGCCTTCAGCATTCTCCATTGACCCGCCCTCTCAAATTTCAGGTTCCTGCGTTCAACAGGAGAGGAAATGGCCTTGGAGCTCACTCAGCTGATCAATGACCACTCAGGCGCCTTCAGCATTCTCCATTGACCCGCCCTCTCAAATTTCAGGTTCCTGCGTTCAACAGGAGAGGAAATGGCCTTGGAGCTCACTCAGCTGATCAGTGATCATCAACTTTGATGATGTATAGAAGTATGTATCTATTGACCCTGCCTCTCAAATTTCAGCTTCCTGCGTTCAACAGCATCAGAAAAAAGAAAAACGTTGCATTGTTTTGTGTGTCGAAAATTTTGGAATGACCCCTCAGAATTTGGACATATCTATGTCAAAAAAAAAAAAAAAAATGCTGAGACATTTTTTGTTGCAAATTAGTTGCAGAATTGACTCGTGCAGTATGGCAGACCAGTTAGGTATACTACACCCCACAAAGTACCGGAGACAAGTTAGTATGCCCCTGTACACCCTGTATTGACATAATGTACCTCTGTGTAATAATTTGGAGCATTTTGGATTCTACGTAACCAAAAATTTTTTTTGGCGGGGTTTAGCTTTTTTTTCTTGGTCGATTCCATAGGTTTATGATTGAAAATAATAAAAAACCAAAATTTGGCGGTACGCGGGACTTTCCTTAGTTACCATGGGCCTATACTGATGAAATTTGGTATGTGGGCTCCATTTGGGGTCTAGTTGTGCCCCGAAGCTTTCGGTTGATGTCAGTCACTTCTAAGGGTTGAAAATAGGGGTAATTTCCAAATAGCCCTAGCTCAAAAGCTATCAATATAAAGGCATAGTTTTTCATAAATTCAAAATAGTATTGCATTTTTAGAATTGAATGAAACCATCCAGAGCTCTTCAGGACAAATCGTTCGGTCCCTACGAGAACTTAAGGGTAGGATTCATGATAAATCAGAAACACGCAAAAGAAGCCTAATTTAGCTGACCGAATTGCGATCGCTGTTCGTTTCTTCGAGTTCTACTCAGTTTTGTGCCCTCACCAACCAATAATCAAATTTCCTACTGAAGGCCCCCCCCCAAATTTTTATTCTTTGTGACATTGGCAAAGCTGCGTTCTTTGCAGGCGAATGATCTATAGGATTTCCAAGTCTAATTCGAAATTTTCCAGACCAATTTCGGAAATTTCCATACCGTAATATGAATTTTCCAAACCATATCCTGAACTTTCCAAGTCAATTACAAAATTTTCCGAATCAAATTCAAATTTTTCCAAACAAGTTTAGAATTTTGCATTTCAATGTCAAAATGTGATCAATCTTTCTGTGCGGTGATGTACGTATAGCATTTCCATATCAAATTAATCCTTTCCATCAACATAACAATATGTGATGGATTGATGAAAACGAAGACTCGAACCCGATTGAACGTTTACCATTTTACTTGCATTATCATCAGATTTACTGACATTGTTAATTTAAACAATCGTTATTATTTTAAACTCGAGAAACAGAAAAGAGGGGGCACCAGTTATGCCCTTTTCTAGTTCTGTTCGAACAGTTGTTGTAGCTCGCCTGAGTGTGAACCTTCGAGGTGTGATCATTTTCATATCAAATTTATAGTAAACGCTGTCCGAGGGGTTGTATCGCTAACTCGAGTTCCGTTTCTGAAATAGTTCAGTTTCTTCAGGTAATAAAATTAGTTTACAATTCAGAAGTGTTGTTCCTTAGCAAATACCATGTCTTCCGACGAAGAGGAAGGTTAGCTTCGGGAGGAGGAAGCCACCATAACAAATATATTTCTGTGAAGTGGCTAATCTCACTAAGTAGATAGTCCCCTACGAATTGGGAAGATGGCTACCTATGAATTAGGAGGATGGTGGCCAATTCATCGGGGACCATCTACTTTGTGAGATTAGGTACTTTACTGAAATATATTGTTATGCTGTGGGAAAGGATTAATTTGGGTTGTAAAAGGATTAATTTGACTTGAAAATGCTATATTTATCACTGAAATTGAATTAGAAAGTTCTGAATATGGTCTGGAAAATTCCGAATTAGACTTGGAAATCCTATACAGAAAATGATAAACCTTTGTCTACTAATTTGTAGCGTTTTGGTTTATTATTTTCAATAATAAGTCTTTGGAATCGAGCAAGAAAAAAATTTTAACCCCCCTCCCCCCACAAAATTTGATGTTTTACGTTTCAAGGTAGGTAAAATCTGAAAATCCAATAAAAAAAATTTCCGTCCGTCCGTCCGCACTTTTCTTAGCAACCGATTTGGTTCAAATTTGGTATGTAGGCTCCATTTGGGGTCTAGTTGTGCCGCGAAGCTTTTGGTTGATGTCAGTCACTTCTGAGGGGTGAAAATTAAGGGTTGAAATTTTCAAGAGTGCCCTAGCTCGAAAACTCCCGAAATAAAGGTATCGTTTTCTCACTAATTTTAAATAGTATTGAATTTAAAAAAATGTTTAGGACCACCCGGAGCTCTGCAGGACAAACTGTTCGCTCCCTACGAGTATTTAAGGGTTTTCCTTCGATAAAACAAAATCACGAGTGTGAATCACCAAAGAGGTCTAATCTCCGTTCAAATTTTATCTGACTAAAATGCGATCGCTGTTCATCTCTACGATTTGTATTCAGTTTTGCTTTCTGAGCAACCAGTTATCAAATTTCCATATTATGAAGCTTTCTATTTTTCGAATCGAGTGTGAAGCGTTTAGTTCTTCCTAATAAACTTGATTGTGAAGGTGTGAAGGCAGTATGGTGGGGTAGGTAGTACCTACCAATGGTTGGTAGGTAAAAAAAAAAGCTGCAAATCATTGCCCAAAGGTTTATTATTTTCTGTATAGATCACCCTTCTGTATAGATCCCTCCCTACCTACCGTAGGTACCAGGGGCGGCTACTGATAGGAGCATAGGCGCATGTGCACCCCAGCCAATGAGGAATTTCACCGAATTCTGTTTGCATTTTTCCTGAATAGTTAATGGGGTGGGATAGATGAAAATTGGGCTGATTTCGGAAAATAAGACTCCTGTTATTTTTGGGAGATAATCAAAATTGTTGATTTCAAAACTAACCGGGAAAACGGACGTGAAGCGGGAACGCTCGCTGATTGGGCTGTTCGGATAGCCGTCTCCTCCCAGTGTTGCCCATTGGGACGACGAAATCGTGATTTCTAAGAGAAAAGTTATCAAACAAAAACAGGGAAAACCTAATTTTCCCCATCTTGCTTTTTCTATTTTTTTCTTCAGTTTTTCGATTTCGAACTTTACTGTTTTTCGTGAAATTTTGCATCTGGGGACTATAGATTTCTCGTATTAAATGAATGGGGTTAGTTCCGCTAGTTATAAGAATACAATTATTATCTACGTACCGTATTGGAGAATCCGTCGTAACCAGCAAGTCGAGTACAGGAGGCGAGCGCTTTCGATGTAAAGACATCATCTTCAGGCCGTCAAGAGAGTACTAAAGTTTGTCAGTCCGTTGTTCTGTTTATATAGTCTGGGTGTAAGGGAGGTAGGTAAAAGGATTAGAAAGGAAAGGGGACCACATAGTAACGAGACCACGTGGTGAAAGGTTGTTTGTCTGTCATGTCAAGTGAAAGGGGGAGATAAAACTAATCCTATTAGCTAATTGTACCTTCACCACCTGGTAACCACATGGTAACCACGTGGTGACCACGTGGTCTTCTATTCTAAATTATGAATAAATTATAAACTAGCTTATATAACTAAATTATTGATAAAATGATTAACTTATATCTATATCTATTTCTAACTTTTTTTTTTTTTTTTAATTTTTGGTTAGTTGATTATTTTATTTATTGTTAGAGATTATGATATCCTAGGTCGTTTGGTTGTCTGGAAGTTAGTGGAGTCGTGAGGGTGCTGTTTGCGTTTGTAAGGAGATATGGTAGTGTGTTCTATTCGTTGTCTTTTGTTGTTCAGGTTGTCAGTAAATCCGTCTGTGGGTGTTTTTCGTTTTTGAATGAGTTTGTCCAGTGGTTTGAATATAGTGTCTGAGGTAGTGTCAAGTAGGTTTTTGTTTATTATACGTCCGTCAAATTTACGTAGTTTGTATATTTCCATGTTTTCAAGTATGTTGAGTCGTCGTCCTTTCTGTTGTGGGTGGAGGAGTGTCATGCAGTTTTTATGTCGGATAATTCATGTCCATGGTCATATACGTGGTTTGCGTAGTTGGAGCGTCTAGTGTTGAGTCGAAAAGATCTGATGTGTTCGGTGAATCTTGTTTTTAAGTTGCGTCCTGTTTGTCCAATGTATGTGTGTTTACAGCTGCAAACCAGTTTGTAAACTCCACTTCTGTCGTATGTGTTTGTTTTGTCAATGCAAGTGTTCAGTTGGTTTTTCAGTGAGTTGTCAGTTTTGAATGTGGTCGAAAGTCCTTCCTTCTGGAAAAGGTTGGTGAGTTTATAGGTCTCTGGTCCAGTGTATGTGAAAATGCAGCGTTGGTTCGTGTTTGTGTCTCGTGGTTGTGGGTTGTTCTGTTTGTTATTGTATTGTCGGAGTAGTTTGTCTATGGTTTTGTTTGTGTATCCATTGCTTTGGGCAATAGAGTAGATTGTGTCTAGTTCTGTTTTGTAGTTTTGTTTAGTCAATGGTATGGTTTTGAGTCTGTGTATCATATGTCTGAAGGCAGCAAGTTTGTGTTGTTGAGGGTGGTTTGAGCTTGCGTGTATGGTGGTGTCTGTAGCTGTTGGTTTTCTGTAAATTGCGTATTGTAGTTGATTGTCTGTTCGTATGATAGTGATGTCAAGGTAGTTTAGTGAGTTGTTCTGTTCTACTTCTACAGTGTAAGTGATGTTAGGGTGAATGTTGTTGAGGTCAGTAAGTATTTCGTTTGTGTTGTCTGTATCTATGACGCAAAGTATGTCATCGACATACCTTGAATAATGTTTTATGTTGTGTTTGGTCATTAGTGTCTGTATATGTAAGTCCTCAAAGTGCTGTAGGAATGTTTCAGTGAGTAGTGAGGAAGTGGGATTACCCATTCCGAGTCCGTCTTGTGGTTTGTAAATGTCGTTGTTGAAGCGGAAGTAGTTCTGTTTGAGTATCGTCTGGGTGAGGTCAATTAGTTCGTTTATGTATGAGTCGTCGTACAGGTCAGAGAGTTTATCTCTCAGTATGTCTAGTGTTTGGTTAACTGGTATGGAAGGGTAGAGGTCTTTGATGTCGAATGATATGAGTTTAGTGTTTTCAGTTATGGGTACGTCTTGTAGTTTTGTTATGAGTTCGTTAGTGTTTCGGATTGTGTATGTGTAGGGTAGGTCTAACGTTTCTTTGAGTATAGCAGTAATGTGTTTTGCCAATTTGTATGCTGGGGCGGGAATGTAGTTGATGACAGGTCTGATGGGTATGTCAGTTTTGTGTATTTTTGGTTGAGCCCTAAGCATAGGGGGTTTGGGGTTCATGTTTGTAAATTTGAAGTGAGGTCCGTCGATGATGTTGGAGCACCGTTTAAGTGCTTTTTGTATGTCTTTTTGCTCCAACAAAAACAAACGGTGCTCCAACATCATCGACGGACCTCACTTCAAATTTACAAACATGAACCCCAAACCCCCTATGCTTAGGGCTCAACCAAAAATACACAAAACTGACATACCCATCAGACCTGTCATCAACTACATTCCCGCCCCAGCATACAAATTGGCAAAACACATTACTGCTATACTCAAAGAAACGTTAGACCTACCCTACACATACACAATCCGAAACACTAACGAACTCATAACAAAACTACAAGACGTACCCATAACTGAAAACACTAAACTCATATCATTCGACATCAAAGACCTCTACCCTTCCATACCAGTTAACCAAACACTAGACATACTGAGAGATAAACTCTCTGACCTGTACGACGACTCATACATAAACGAACTAATTGACCTCACCCAGACGATACTCAAACAGAACTACTTCCGCTTCAACAACGACATTTACAAACCACAAGACGGACTCGGAATGGGTAATCCCACTTCCTCACTACTCACTGAAACATTCCTACAGCACTTTGAGGACTTACATATACAGACACTAATGACCAAACACAACATAAAACATTATTCAAGGTATGTCGATGACATACTTTGCGTCATAGATACAGACAACACAAACGAAATACTTACTGACCTCAACAACATTCACCCTAACATCACTTACACTGTAGAAGTAGAACAGAACAACTCACTAAACTACCTTGACATCACTATCATACGAACAGACAATCAACTACAATACGCAATTTACAGAAAACCAACAGCTACAGACACCACCATACACGCAAGCTCAAACCACCCTCAACAACACAAACTTGCTGCCTTCAGACATATGATACACAGACTCAAAACCATACCATTGACTAAACAAAACTACAAAACAGAACTAGACACAATCTACTCTATTGCCCAAAGCAATGGATACACAAACAAAACCATAGACAAACTACTCCGACAATACAATAACAAACAGAACAACCCACAACCACGAGACACAAACACGAACCAACGCTGCATTTTCACATACACTGGACCAGAGACCTATAAACTCACCAACCTTTTCCAGAAGGAAGGACTTTCGACCACATTCAAAACTGACAACTCACTGAAAAACCAACTGAACACTTGCATTGACAAAACAAACACATACGACAGAAGTGGAGTTTACAAACTGGTTTGCAGCTGTAAACACACATACATTGGACAAACAGGACGCAACTTAAAAACAAGATTCACCGAACACATCAGATCTTTTCGACTCAACACTAGACGCTCCAACTACGCAAACCACGTATATGACCATGGACATGAATTATCCGACATAAAAAACTGCATGACACTCCTCCACCCACAACAGAAAGGACGACGACTCAACATACTTGAAAACATGGAAATATACAAACTACGTAAATTTGACGGACGTATAATAAACAAAAACCTACTTGACACTACCTCAGACACTATATTCAAACCACTGGACAAACTCATTCAAAAACGAAAAACACCCACAGACGGATTTACTGACAACCTGAACAACAAAAGACAACGAATAGAACACACTACCATATCTCCTTACAAACGCAAACAGCACCCTCACGACTCCACTAACTTCCAGACAACCAAACGACCTAGGATATCATAATGTCTAACAATAAATAAAATAATCAACTAACCAAAAATTAAAAAAAAAAAAAAAAGTTAGAAATAGATATAGATATAAGTTAATCATTTTATCAATAATTTATTTATATAAGCTAGTTTATAATTTATTCATAATTTAGAATAGAAGACCACGTGGTCACCACGTGGTTACCATGTGGTTACCAGGTGGTGAAGGTACAATTAGCTAATAGGATTAGTTTTATCTCCCCCTTTCACTTGACATGACAGACAAACAACCTTTCACCACGTGGTCTCGTTACTATGTGGTCCCCTTTCCTTTCTAATCCTTTTACCTACCTCCCTTACACCCAGACTATATAAACAGAACAACGGACTGACAAACTTTAGTACTCTCTTGACGGCCTGAAGATGATGTCTTTACATCGAAAGCGCTCGCCTCCTGTACTCGACTTGCTGGTTACGACGGATTCTCCAATACGGTACGTAGATAATAATTGTATAGATTTCTCGATCTCAGCGCTTCAAGCGGCCATAAATGAACTATTCCAAGATGACGTCATTTTCCTGGTTTTCTTAAACATTCGTATTTTCTACACTGTTTTATTTATTCGTAAATTAGGAAGTTCGGGTTGAAAAATTGCCTTAGGAGGTTTTTCGAGGTGCTGAATCCGATTATGGGGTCAAAAATAGGGAATTCCGACATGGTGAAATTCCTCATTTAAAAAAATTCAAAGTTCGCTCCTATTCGTTTAGTTGGCTAGGACAGAAGACTCGATCATAGGTACTGTGCTGGTTGAATCTACGCGCGAAAACAGAGGCGGGGAGCTCCGTCTTTCTAGACCAATCACACCCGTTAGGAACATAGAGAGTTCTCTGCTCCGTTTTTGGGGAGGGTGACGTCATGGTGACGTGTTTCGAGGGAGGCAGGCAAGTAAGATTGACCAACCAGAGAGCATGAAATGTGCCTTGGGGAGCAAAACTGAATCATTGCTCCCCCGTCAGAGGGCTCTGGAATCTGGGTTTCCTAATTGAGTAATAAGTAAACACAGAGTACTAGAGACAAACAAAACTGATAAGAGATTTCCATTTCGGTTTATTATTTTCAATAATGAACCTTTGGAATCGACCAACAAAAAAAAACTTTTAACACCCCCTCAAAATTTGATGGTTCACGTTTCAAGGTACGTAGAATCCAAAAATCGAACAAAAATTTGGCTGTCCGTCTGCCGTCCGCCGTATGCCATACGCGGCACATTTGCCACTTAACATTGACCGATTTCGATGAAATTTGGTATGTAGGCTCCATTTGGGGTCTAGTTGTGCCCCGAAGATTTTGGTTGATGTAGGTCACTTCTAAGGGTTCCAAAATCAATTTTGAAATTTTGAAAACGCCCTAACTCAAAAAAATTTGATATAAAGGGTATTGTTTTTCCTTCAATTTAAGATTCTATAGAATTTTTAGAATTTTTTGAGACCACCCGGAGCTCTGTAGGACAATTACATTTTAAATGTTCTAAAATTTTTCTAAAATTTCTTCAAATTTTAAAGTTTGGACGTACGATAAATCAGAAACACGAGCGTGAATCGCAAAAGAGGCCTAATCTCCGTTCAAATTAAAGTTGACCGAAATGCGATTGATGTTTTTCTTCATGTTGGATGGTTGGTGGCTTTGCAGACGTGTGATCTATATAGAAAAATAAAAAATAATAAACCATTGTGTAATAATTTGCAGCGTTTTTCGTTTTCAGTTCACCGTTTTGTTATTTATTTATTTATTTAATTTGGGCAAGCCCAATACAACGATAAAATAGAAAAATTTACATATTGAAGAGAAGCGCAGATGATAATAGATAGATAATAGAAAATAATAGAGGAGACGAGGTTAGGTGTTAATAGTCCATTTGCTTATAATTTTGTTTTTGATGACCTTCGCTGAGTGATGAAAAATATCCAGGTCTGGGCACTTCTGGAGGGCCCGATTCATCACTCGGGGCATCCTGCATAGTGGGCGGTTGTACAGGTAGTTAGAGGGGGAGATGGTGTCCAGAAGAGTTCGTGAGAACGTGTGGCCAATCGAGGGACGAGAAATCTAATCTCCGCCAGGAGAGCTCCACCGATCCCCGAACCAATCCCAACAGGAATCCCACATCCGCTTGGTGTCTGCGAGCTGAGGGACTCATCAGGCCAATCTCAGCAGCCAGGGAATTGTAATCAAGGTCCTCCCGCGCAATACGAAGCTTGTATGCCACATACCTTAAAAATCCACGGTGAACCCTCTCAAGTTGGCTGATGTGGCACTGGATGGATGGATTCCAGACAACCGAGGCATACTCCAAAATTGGAGTCACCAGCGCTTTGTAGAGTGTCTTTATAGCTGGTATATAATCGAAATCTCTGGTGTTCCGCTTGATGAATCCCAAGACCCGCATTGCACGGCCAGAGATGGCCGAAATATGGTCCGAGAACGATAAATGACAGTCGAGGAGCTCTCCTAAGTCGAGTTGTTCAAAGTATTGTGGTTATTTAGGGGTGTTGTAGGTACGATGAACAATTTGGTGCATTACATTAAACTATTTGCGTTTGTCGGTTGTGGAAAAGTGCGACATTCGAAAAACTGGCTGCCCCTTGCCGTCTCTACCTGAACTCCAGCATCGTATACGAATCTACACGATTTTTAAATTTCAACGTCTGCTGGAGTCCAGGTAGATTGGCTTTGTGGGTGTGAAGTGACTAACAAATTATTTTGCTTTGCTTGCCTATTTCGTTCAACCAACCGAAATGAGGCTTGAGTTAAAGACGGCATAAGCGATTTCCCATTTAGCCAAAAATTGAAAAAAGCATTGGCTGTCTCCCATAAGAACGCTCTGGTATATTTGCGTTTAATGGGTCGTCAAAATATAATGCAACAACTCGACAGTGCATATCGCCTTAATCTGATACAAAATAACGAAACGGTTAAGAAAAATAGGTACATTTTATCCCGAATCATTGATTGTATCGAGTTCTGTGGTGTTTTCGAGCTAGCCGTGCGTGGACATGATGCAAGGGAAGATTCTTCGAATCCCGGAGTCTTCAAGTGGCTCGTTAATTTTTCTTCCGAATTGGACGATGTTTGAATCATCACGGGCAAATACACATTTCAGCTATTGCAATAAGATGGGTGCATTTCTTGGGTTTAAACCTTTGATGATTTATGATTTGATGGAGTATTTCAGAATTTCTGTTAACCACTAGAGAACGTTTCGTGTCTATTGCACCTACGTATTTAGTACCGTAAAACCGTCAAACTTTACCACAAGAGGGGTAACTTTACCCCAAAAAGTGAAAATCTTCAATTGTGACGTAAGCGTGGTAGAACTTAGATAAAAGTTAGCTATTGTGTATTCGTTATTCTCCACATCCCAGAGAATCAATGCGGCTTGCGATGGCGCCTTTACTTTGTTATCAGCTGTTATCAGTCATTGTTTCCCTGTTCAGCTGTTTTTGTCCTGTTTCTCGTGCTCCAAAATTTCTTCCATATCAGGTGTTTGGAGTGGATTTACCAGGCAAGCCCTCATCATATCACTTTCAACATCTTATTTTGAACAAAATACACTAATCAAATTCTCAAAAAAGTGTTTTCTTAGTTATGCCTTTGTTTACCAAAAATTTGATGGTAACTTTACTCCAAAAACCGGGTATCTTTACTCCAGTATAAAGGTTGGGATAAAGGTAGCCTCACTTATATTTTTCTTATTTAATCTCGAAAAATATTTGAGTTTTATAATTTTTGCAGTGTTGAATGTAAGGTTTCTAGTGTATCTCATGTCAGAAGTTAGAGATGGGGAGAAGAAATGAGAAAAAGCTTGGTACGCGCCCCTACCGAAACTTGACAACTGAACACCTGCATTATGATATGAACATAAACGTGCTTTGGTCTCATAAGTTGTGATTTACAATATTATTTACTCGTGGGTTAACTTTGAAATTTACCATTGCAATTCATTTGAAAGTTATCGAATGTGAAACAGACTTTTCCTGTGATTTTGTTAAGTCATTCGTTTATCGTGTATTGTCCTTTAATATTTCTTTACTTGTAGAAAGTTTTGCTCGATTACCTACATAAGTCTGTCTATACTGGAAGACTGAAATTGTGATCTCTTAACCAGAAATTTTGCATTTCAAGCAGATTCGTTGAAATAAATGATCATTGGAATTTATATTTCTCTTAGGTATAACTTGTATTTTTCAACCTAAAAAGTTAAATTTTTCAGAATATATTTTATAATAATCTTAAATCCATTGAAACAGTAGTTGGGAATGAAATGTCATGCTGCCATCTATGACCCCACCTCACTGTGGAATAGTTCTTAACACTGTAACTACCTATAGCTTCAAGTGTTTGCTATTGGTTCAAGGATTGCAACGATGCTCTTTTCTTACACAGCTAGTCGAGATCTATCCGCATATATAAAGAACTCAAAACCCATTTTTTTGACTTGTCACACTACTATTTTGAGGTGCTATATCATAGTTATGATAATTATGGGTATAATTATCACATATCCGGGACTTGGAAGTGACCTCATACAGACATACATACAGAAAGACGGAATCGGAACAGAAGTCTACCAAGGTAGCGGAAGCTTTGTTTTCACTTTTCAAGTTCTCCAAA
Source organism: Apolygus lucorum (assembly GCA_009739505.2). Lineage (NCBI taxonomy): Eukaryota > Metazoa > Arthropoda > Insecta > Hemiptera > Miridae > Apolygus > Apolygus lucorum. Next base: position 45,458,158 of record CM019182.2, read on the forward strand.
ATCGAAATGTCCACTCGCGTTTTACGTTTCAGACCTTTCTGAACAATTTTGGTTCCGTGTCTGTCTGTCTGTGTGTTTGTTGTATTATTACAGTAATGAATTCAATCCCGACTAGTAACATTGCACCACTGCCCGTTTCTGTAGCGATAACCGTGAGTTTTTAGGACGTCCCACAGTAAGACTTGGGCGTCCTTATGCGATCGATCTGGGGTGAAGTTGGACAACACTCAACAGAAAAAAAAAATAACCACACAGTAGTCCGTTTTAGACCATTCTGAATCCAAATCCGCGAAAAAAAACCATAGGTGTATGTCTGTGTGTGTGTGTGTGTGTGTGTGTGTGTGTGTGTGTGTATGTGTGTGTGTGTGTGTGTGTGTGTAACAAAATCTTGTGTACTCTGCCCAGGCCTTAGTTCTCAACCGATTTTCCTGGTTCTTTTTTTGTTCGACGCGGAAAACTATCTAGTTGTGCACTACGGCGCCGGAATTTCGAATTTTCCCTTTTAAGGAGGGGAAAGGGGGGGTTAATGCTTAAAAAACATACGTTTTTGGGCATAATCTTGTGTACTCTGCCCAGGAGTAGTATACAAATTGGGGCTTCTGGCCCGATCCTCAAAAAAGGTGCCCCTTGCCAGGGGGTGTTCTAGCCCAACTCGCGATCGGAAAAACAATTTTGGTAACAACTGGCTAACATGATTATTTCACGAGAATCAATGTCTGTTCTGAAACTAACAAAAAAAAAAAAAGGTGCCCCTTGCCAGGGGGTGTTCTAGCCCAACTCGCGATCGGAAAAACTATTTTTGGTAACAACAGACTTACATATTATTTTCCTTGATTATGTTATTGAAGAGATCATAATCTAAGGTAGTGTGAGATACGAGAACTACATATAGATTTGTTCCTGCTGAGGGTGCAAAATCCGCGGTAATTATAATATTAGATTTCGAATTCGAAATATTTTCCGTTTGTTTACTTGTGTCAATCACGTAAACGCATTTTCCGGTTACAAAATTATGCGGGTTGTAAAGCACATCATTATTATTTTGATAGACATTTTTAAAATCCTTATACATTTCGTAGACAAGAGCGTAGTTACCTGCCGCGATATCCAAGTTTTCCATTTCTTCAGGGTAAACGTTCTCATTGATCTTCACCTTAATATTTTTAACATTGGCTGAATCAAACAGCGAAGCATCCTGCAACTGTGAGCCAGTTTCAGATTGGAAAGCTACCATCACAAACGTAGGATTTCGGATGTTTCTAAAGATATTGGTTACATCAAATGTAAACGTATTTCCGTTGATTTCAGGTTTTTGTATGCACTGCCAGCTCCTGAAATGGAACTGTATATTTTGCAGGTCGGACAATTCTTTCACCAACTCTATTTTAGCCATAGGTTTGAATTCAATCATAGGGACCCGAATCATAAACTCTGTGATAAGCACCTGTCCTTCTTCTGGTAGGGTGGCATCGTCGTAACTCCCATCAGCTTTTTTTGTTTTCCATCTGTAAATGGTGTTAGCGTCACCATCTCTGATAAAGGTAATTACGAATCCTCCTTTATAAAGCGGTATTTTAACATCCTCGAAAAATCCCAACCCTAAATGTGAAAGATTCCCGCATACGTAGAATGTATTTCTATCTGCGTTGCACTGTGATACAAAGCCATTGTTTGCAAGCGCCCTACTTTCTGAGCCACTGTACGAGACAGTGCTCTTCACGGTACTAGTAACACCAGGGTATTCAACTTCGTCAATTAAATAATTGTGTTTTTTCACCTCGATTCTAGAGAACAAATACGGAACAAAGTTATCAACCAATTTCACATTTGATTTTGCAGCGTAAACAGTTCCATCTCGCTTCTTCAACGTCCCAGAAATGAAATATTGAAACTTTGACATAGAAAATCCATCTCCATAATCGATATTGAACTCTGTTCTTTTGTTGGGAGAGTTAAAGTTTTGAGTGCTATTAGGATAGTAATGTTTGTACTCTGAGCGGACGATGTCCTTCATGTATTTCGAAAATACGTTCGCCATCTTTCTCCTTCTTATATAATAGTCTGAAAAAAATTAAAGCAAACTTTCCCAGAAGTATTTATCTTGTTTCAGTTTTTCTAATATCGAGTTAAGAGACATATGTTTATTCACTAGCAAGTACAAAACTATTAGACACAAGTACCCGCATATTGGAGGGTCGCTGTAATCTTGAATCCTGTCTCTATTGTAGAACAAACGCTTTCCACCCAAGTAAGAAATTAATTCCCTCGGAGGGTTGGCGTTTCCGTACGAATCAAAATAATATTTGTCCATCTTGTTTTTGTAGTAAGCAGTCCAGTGTGAACCGTCTGTTTTCGAATCACCAAGATTCAGAATTCCACATTCAATTATGTTTGGAGTTTTAGGTAAAGCATCTCTCATAAATACCCCTCTAAAATTTTTTATTCCAAGTTTATCCAAAGCATAATAAGTAATATCAAAATTGCTCAACGCTTCAAAACTTTTTTTTTTTTTCACCCGACCACCCGTTTTCTGGTTTTCCAACGCTTTATTATGTCTTATCGTTTCCTCCAACCGTTTCTGCCGATCTTTATAATCAATTACTGAATTAGCAACAGCAGCACCACCTCCCACCAATGCACTCAGTGCGCCTATCCCAGCAAATATGAGGGGAAGAAACCCACCTCTATAATTTTCTTTCAACTGGTCATATGACAATTTCAATCGATATCCTTTCTTTTTCACCCGAGATTTAGCTATTTCATTATGCTGTTTGTGTGTTATAAAAATTTTGTCTTACCATTGTTTGTAACAATTGATCTTTACTTAATTGTATGGTTGCTCCATTCCCCTGCTTGTATGCAGCTCGGATTTTGGTCCGCTGACCGGTCGTTAATGGCAAAGCCGACGAGATATTCATGGTGTTTGTTAATCCTCTTAGTATTACGAATAAAATCTTGCGCGGTGAAGTTGTGAAACCTTATTATTAAAACTTTAGTTGAGGTTCAATTCCCATCCCAAACGTTTGTTTCACGTTCATCGCTGCACCTGTTGCTAACGCCCAAAATCTCTCGTTCAGGTCAGCGTCTTTGGATTTTCAATCTACTCCAGGCCTTATCTTCCAAAACTTTGTCTGCGGTATGTCTGTCTGAGGTTTTAGGGTGATCTCTATAAAAAATATCATGTTCCTTTGCAGCTTCATCAAGTTTGTTCACTCCCACATCTCCTCTTTCTAAACGTTTCTCCAAATTCGTTCCGGGTCCTAGGAAATTATAACCTCGTGCATGCATTTCAAAGGAACTTTTTTCAGTATTGAATTGAATAAACCAGACCCTACCTTGTCACCTTTTAAAAGCTTTGATGGCATGTTGGAAACGAACCGAATCAAATATTCTGTACCCTTCGGAGTGTCTATAATCTCTTCAAGCCTATCGTTGAAAACTGTAGGATAGCTACTTTTTCGTTATGAAAGTTATTGTTTCCTGCCTGCTCCTGACTGTATATGTAATGAATTCTTGCCACTAGCTCATTCAAATTATCAATATACTTATACTCAATATCTTTATTATTATATTCTACGATTCCAGATCCTACTTGTTCAG